>JAJIBD010023897.1:100000-265036 GCA_021461705.1 Cryptotis parvus
ACAGGCAGATGGGGCGATAGTTGCCAATGTCGTGAATGTCTCCCTTCTTGAACAGTAGAACTCCCGCTGGTTTTCCATTGGGAGGGCACCTTGCATTTGGACAGGTAGCGTGTGAAGAGCCGAGCTAGTGTATTGATGAGTACCGACGGCAGATTCTTCAGGTGTTTGGGTCTGACTTTGTCTGGGCCTGGTGCTGTTCCCTTCTTTACTGACGAGATGGCATGTCGGTTTCAGAAGGGAGAACGTTGGGAATGACATATCCATCATGTGGAATTTGGTATCTGGGCAGGTGGATGTGGCTATCAAAGAGATTTGAGTAGAAGTCCTGGATAATCTTCTCCATTGCCTTTCTGGAAGATGTGATAGATCCATCAGGGCGTCGGAGGGCAGTCATCTGGGTCTTATAGTTGGCGAAGGACAGGCGGGCAGTAGGCAATATATATTTATGATATAAATACTATACTATTCTCCATAAATTAAATTCTGAGTTGCATTTGACCTCAATAAATATAACCCTCATCTCTACATGTGCTTTTTTGCCTGAAAGTCCAAAGGTCCACTCTGGCAAATTAGCATTTGTCAGGCCTGGGCAGGGTGAGAAAACTGGAGATTTGCATTTGTGTGCATATCTTTGGGCCCATGGGAAGGCAGACCCTGGTCTCATGGAGGTGGATACCTGCCCTCTGTTCCTAGACAACCCAGCCCACAAAGAGCTGGTTAGAAGCTTTTGGTGGGCTAAAGGGATATAAAGGTGCAAAAAAGGAGATGAAGGGCGCTTTCATCTTGGGTTTGGTCTCTGACATGAGCACATGGTTTGGGTCTGGCGTCCATCTTGGCTGAGGATCCTGATCTGAGCACGTAGTCTGCCTTTGGCTAGGAATTGGAAGTTTGGGGTTTTCCTCACCTTGGATTGTATGACCAGAACTTGTTTAAGTAAAGCTTTTTGGAACTTTTTCTAGATTCATGAATTTCATCCTTCTGCTACTGGCCTTTGAGGTAGAAGGGAATTTACTCCCTGATATTGCCGGGGATCCCAACATTTCCCCGTACTGAATCCCCCCATATGTCCAGGTTCCAAGTGTAACAACTGCAGATTCACAATGGGCTCTAAATCACCTATATAATTGTGACTGTTCCCCAATCCTTCCATTTGAGCAATACTAAACACCATAGTACTTTAATATACTCAATATATTTAAAATATGTGTTGTCAAAGTCATATTTCAATTCCAACATCTTATTTACCTTAAAATTAAGAATTGTTGCATTAGCTAGACAATACAATGGATTGGGTGCATGTCTTGCACACAGTCAGCTCAAATTTGACTCCGAGCACCCCATGTAATCTCCCAAGCACTTGCCAGAGTGATCTCTGAACATTGAGAATTAAATTCTGAGCACCAGATTAAGAGTAGGATTCAGTCCTAAAGCATCACCAGCTGTGGTCTCATTGTATCATGAGTGGCCAGAGCTACAGCACAGTGGGATAAGGTGTTTACCTTGCATGCAGCAGATCCAGGCTCGAAACCTGGCATCCCATATGGTCCTGCAAGCTTCTACAGTAGTAATTCCTGAGTGCAGAGCCAGGAGCCACCTTTGAGCAGCATTGCTGGTGTTACCTAAAAAACCCAGAAAAACAAGTAGCACTTATATCTTTTGTATTACATTTCCCCTATGTTTTTCTATTAGTTTACTTTTCTTCTTGTTTTTAGGAATTCTATACTTTAAAATAATGTAGGTTAAGAGACAGAAAAACACATAGCAGAAACACTATCTGTACTTCTTTATTCATCTCTGCACTATTCACAATAGCTAGAATCTGGAAACAACCTAAGTGCCCAAGAACAGAGGACTGGCTAAAGAAACTGTGGTGCATCTACACTATAGAATGCTATGCAGCTGTCAGAAAAGACTGAAATTATGAAATTTACCTGCAAATGGATGAACATGGAGACTATCATGCTGAGTGAAATTAGTCAGAATGAAAAGGAAAGATATAGAATGGCTGCATTCATTAATAGGATATAAATAGATACCAGTGTTTTACTAAGTTTGGGAAATGGTAATCACTGTCTGTCTTACCGTTCATCATCAATTTGCTTCGAGCTGGCACCAGTAACATCTCCATATGTCCTGTCTCATGCAAGTAGAGCCCAAGGGCCACCTGCTTTCTCCAGGAACATGAAGAGCCTCAAACCATTCCATCAGGTCATGGGAATGAGGGCTGTAATTGTTACTGGTATTTGGCATATCAAATACAACACAGGTAGCTTGCCAGGCTCTGCAGTGCAGGGGAAATGGTTAATGGCAAACTAAAACTCACCATTGAATATACACAAAGAGACTTAAGTGATAAACTAAATATCTGCAGGGCTAGCCACAATGTATAAAAGAAGAGGGAGAGAGATACAGAGACAGAGAGCCCGAGAGAGAAAGAGAGGAAACGGGGTACCTCCTATTGAGGCAGCCTGGGGGTGGGTGGGAGGGGGTGGGGTACATTGGTGGTGGAAATGGGCCACTGGTGGAGGGATATGGGTGCTGGAATACTGTATTACCAAGAACCAATTATGAACACCTTTGTAATTGTATAATAAAAAATAAAAAATTAAAAATTAAAAAAGTATAAAACAAACAAAAAAAAGAATATGGAAAATAGAGATAATTTTTAATTTATTTGTTACTAATTTTAATTAACAGTTTAAAGATATAAGTAAAATATCTCAACATTGTTATAAATTAGCTTAAAGGACTAAATAAAGCATATTTCTTGTTTAGACTAATATTTCAGATTAATATAGTCTATGACCCTGTCAATCTAGCACTTGGGGATATGGTTCTGGTGACTGCAGCACCACTGATACCCAAAGTCTACATAACTAGGTAGGGAATCACTAGGGGCCTTGATCCCCGTAACAGTGATTAAGAGCCACCCCAAATTCTCGCTTTCCCTGAATTTTTAATCATAGCTAAGTTTCCTTCTTCCAAGATTATGAAGAAGTTCATGTTTTATTCTAGTCTTTGCATGATAAGTATTTTTTTTCCATTTAAAACTTTGGCATTTGGAGTTTATTTATATATACTATGTGAAAGGTGTATAGTTTTTGACCTATTTAATTTCTAAAACAATTGAACAGTTTGTGTGATGCTGTTATACAAAACAGAAAAATGATGCTAATTATACAGCTTTATGATCTGAGTCACCTCTATTTTCTCTTCATTAAAGGTCTTAATCTTTATTAAAATACATAAATACAAAAGAAGATGAATTGGAAAATCAGTTGATGAAACATTATTTTAAGTTTTAAATTGATTTAGCTTTCTATAAAACTTCATTTTTAAAGTTTTAATGCTAGGGAACTTCTATATACACCATCATTCTTTTCCAACTCACCTCTGTTATTTTTTGCCTCACTTCATTAACAAGAAAGTGATTGTTGAACCTTGAACAACCTCACTTATGCTTTAGATTTTGGTGATCTGAACCTTAATTATGACAGTGGTTATATCAGAACAATATTTAGGAAAGCATTCATTATTAATGTATTCTTGAAACATCATCAAAAAAGAAATTGTTTGATAAATCTATATTGCATGAGGATACCATTTTAATGAGTCAGATATTAAAGAAGTAGAAGTTCATCATTAAATCGGAGGATCTGATGGAACATCCTATGAAGGAAAAACAGCAGGTCTCATACTTGACTCAGAACATACTTTTTGCATTACTTTTTCCTCTAAACTGCCAGCACAATACATTTAAAGCTTCTAGTTATAAAAAATAGTCATGCATCGGTGCACATAAAATAAAGTTTTCTATATTGCCTGGCTCTGCCCTTCAAGGTACTCCAGGTGTGGTTGTGGTGCCCAGCTGCATCGGAAAGTGGCAGACAAGAGACAGGTTTGTGTCTATATAGGGCTTTGACCTGTGGGCCCTGAATCGTTGATGGTCTGACATAGTAAAAGACTGGGTCCCCTGAGATGAACCCAGGACCATGGCAGAGCCTGGCAAGCTACCCTTGGTGTATTTTATATGCCAAAAACAGTAACAATATGGACCTCATTCCCAATGAATGGAGACGTTACTGGCACCTGCTTGAGCAAATTGATGAACAATGGGAAGACAAGTGACAAGTGATGTTTCCTGGACTGTCTACTTTTTCTAGAATCTACATTTTCACTGATTTGAAATGTTACTAATGTTTTTGTTCAGGGTTGAGGGGAGGAAGATATGGATGAAATTCATAAGCATTTAATTTTTTTCATTACTTTTTTTCTTTTTCCTTTTTATTCTAGGTCACACCAGTATTTCTCAGGATTTACTCCTAACTCTGCTAAGTGATCACTCCTGGTGGTCTCAATGAACTATATGTGGTGCCAGATTTGCATATGCAAAAAATGGTTTTACCTGCTCTACAATCTCTCTGTCCCAGTTTGAGTTACTCTGTGTTAGTAGGGTTGCGCTAATCAGTCAGTTCAAGTACCACCACGTGGCATTAGTATGTTTTCTGGTCCGATATCTGGAAGGGGATGAAATTCATAATCCATTCTTTGTGATGTTTTCTTCTTTCTGGTATCATGGAGTTGGTCAGGCTCTGTTTTTTTGCATTTTTAAAGAGCATTTAAAAGCAACCAAGATCCTAAGAGTCCATACTGAACCAAAGACATGGAGTCATGATTGGTGTTCGGGAATCTTCCAAAGTACCAGGTATGATGAGAACTAGATAAATCATCTGTGGGAGGAGAGAGAAAAATCACTGCACCAGGATAAGCTATATTTTGATTTATATTTATATGTTAACTTTATAATTCCTTTCTACACCCTAAATTAATGGTGTCCCTATTGTATATAAAAGAGAAGGGATAACAAAAGTAAAATAAAATAGAAGGGATAGAAAGTTGCCAATTGTAAGCCTACAAGCATTCTGTTTTAGAGTTTAGTCTGTTTTTGTAGGCATGTAGGCATATAAGTCTTGATTTTAAATTACACATTTAAGTTAAAAACAGGACAATAAACTATAAAAATAATTTTAAATATATGTAATTGCACAGGTGCTAATAAAGTCCTAACAATTTTATCTACAATCCCCTAATCTCTTTTAAACCTATTATTTCTTTTAGATTTTATCCCTATCTGCATGTTAATATCAATATGATAATCACATAGTTTGTTTCACCTTTGATATCTTTTAATAACTTACATTTATTTAAAAAAACTCTTCCCTGGCATAATAAATATCTGCTACTATAAATTCTATAAATGCCACAAAACTGTAGCATATGATATATATTGTGTATAAATATGTGAGCACTGTTTTGGAAAATAAAATAAGTTTTAGCTAAAATCTATTGATTTGTTCTCTATCTACAAAATAATAAAACTGAGCATAGTTTCAGCAACAATCATGCTAGCTGGATTGGACAGAATCCTCTACCCTTGAGAAACGACCAACTATATATTTCTCCATTCTTGATGCTAAGTTTCTCTTAGGCACTTTTCATCTCATCTTCCACCCTCCCACCCCATCATGATTTTTGTCTCCAGTCTCTGCTGTATTGAAATTTGAATAGACTATCTGCCCTATGCAACATTTTTTTGATTACAATATCTCTCTTTACTATTAACAGATCTTACTGCCCCAATCTAATCTATTTGACCCCTTTGTTTCTGTGGTAATAAACCCTCAGCCCTTTCTATCTGGCCTTCAGAGACCATCTTGCAGGCAACTTGCTTAAAAGAAATGGAGGCAACTGCCTTCACGTTATTTCTGATTCTCCCACTCTTGATGCAGGGGGCTTGGTAACTCCCTCCAGAAGTATGAGGGTGAACACCTCTGGGGAAGACTTTAAACCTGGAGAGGTAGATTATGAGAGATAAAGAGATGGCAGGAGGGATAAAAGAAGGAATGAAGGAAAGAGGAATAAAAAGGAATTAAAATGCAGTGCTGGAATTTAAACCCACGGCCTTCTTCATGCAAAACCTGTTTCCCAGTCTCGGTCTCTGACCTCCCTGGTCCTCCCTCTCTACCACATTCTCCGCCAATGCTTTAAATACAAGACTGTTTATACTTGTTTTTTGTAAGGTGGCTGGGATACACCTGGAGGTGACCAAGCTAATTCCTGGCTCTGTCCTCAGGGATCTCTTTGGCAGTAGTCAGGAGGCCATATGTGATGCAAAGTATCAACCTCTGAAGGGCACATAAAAGTTAGAACTGTATCTGCTGTACTCTCTCTCTCTGATACTCAAACTGTTCTTTTTTCTCCTTGGAGTATCTTTATTTGTTTTTCTTTTCAATATGTTATTTCATCAAGGCACTGTGAATCACAGAATCATTCATAGGGGTGACTGAAATCCCCAGGCTTCACTCGCAGTTGGGATGGGCTCTCTATCCTCATCTCCCTGCACTTTTGGAAGCCCCTGAAGTTTTGTCCACACCCCACAGCTGCTCTCCAGTTAACAAAGTTACTCCAGCTCTACCTTCCTGATAAAAATAATGAACTCCTGGATAAAAACATGATTAAAACACGATGATCTCTTAGTACCTGTATTGCAAATCATAATACAGGTACTAACTTCAGGTTTTGGAGACAATTCACTTACAAAAGGAGAGAGAGAAAGAGAGATAGAGCAAGAGCAAATGAGCGTGTGAAAGAGAAAGAGAGAAAGAGAAAGTTCTTGCTATGGAGGCTGACTGGGGGGGCGTTGAGTGGCCTGAAGGAAACTGGGAATATTGATAGTGGGACGTGTTGTGTAGTGCAAAAGGGATGGGTGTTGGGATATTGCTGAATCCCAATCATGAGCAACTTTGTAATGATCTATGCCATGTGATTCAATAAAAAAATTAATGAGAGAGCCTCCCTCCAATTATTCCTGAATATTGACTATGCACATACAATGGTAGACCACTTTATTCCACTTTATTCTGCATATCAATATGCCCCTTTTATGAGTGTATTGTGGTGCTCAAGTTCACATTTCAATAATTCTAGTGGTAGAATTTTTGGGTGGTCGAGAACCCAAAACTTTTCTTACAGAATTTTTTGTTCAGGTATTAGTTCCTTTTACCAGTTGAATTGTTCCTTAGATTAATTGATATTTTGGTTAACTAAATTCCCTTAAGTTTCAAGGAGTAATTTTGTTCATGAATCATGTTTACTTTCTATATAAATCTAACATTAGGGCTGAGCCTATGACAAGACACAGTATAAAGAATATTCTCAAAATGTTTTAAAAAATATGATCATAAATGTACTTATAAGGCTAATGCTATTTACTTGATAAGATTACAGAATTTCAAGAGCTTAGATAATTTTAGCACTTAAGCAAATTTTAGATATTACTACTAAGAGATCTTTGTGTAGAAAAATTGATCCATTATAAAGCATTAAAAAGCTTTATTATATTTTTAAAATGTTTAGTATATTAGTCTTGATTATATATAGACCTGAAGATTTGCCTCTTTGTAAAGATAACACTAATTTCAAACATATTATTATGGGGGATGTCCTCATACTTTAGGTATTTTGATAGAAAACAGGAATACAAAGATAGACGAGTCAATCCTTACCCTCACATAACTTTTGTTCTGTAAGGAAAATAGACCTCAAATAAAGTGTCCAATATACTTAACAAGCATTCTATCATCCATTTGGACTAGATGTTGTCGGGAAGTGGGAAGGGAATGGTAAATCATCCTGGCAGAAAACTATGTGCGATGCTTCCTGGAAGACAGCCTGCTTATGAGTTATCCAGGTGAAGAATTGAATGGGCCAGAAATTCAGGCAACAGAACAGAAGACATGAACAAATGCCCAGAGAAGCAAAATAGTATGGCAAGTTAAAAATCAGCAAGTATAAGAACTGAATCTAGAGACCTAAGAATGGATGAATGGAGAAGTTGAAAGAAATATAGGAGCTGGTTCATGGCAGAAGTCATTGTATTTGAAGAAAAAAAGTATAGAGAATTTCTTACAATACATGACTTAAATTGCAATATAAGTATGAGTTCATGGTGGATAAGTTTGGAAAGGTAGGCAAGGGCCATATCTTGGTTTTTGCTTATGTTGGAAAAGTTTAACTTTACCGTAAGGAAAAGAGTCAACCACTGAAGGTTTTGAAAAGAGTAAACATGATAATTTCTGTTGTTTACATAAATGACGCTGACTACACCACAGAGGATAAATAGTAGGAGGAGACATTAAAAATAGAAATCCTAGTTAAAAGTCTATTTTTATAATTCATATGGAGTATAATTTGATTAGGTTTAAGTAATTAACATATGGTGGATAATTTTTAAATATAGCATTAATAGCTATATTAAAGTATCTACTCTCTCCTGTTTCCTTTTACTAGGAAGTTAAAAATATGCATTAGTTTTATACATTATTTTCATTTCCCCTTTAAATGTAAAATAGGTTATAATTTCCTATGCTTTGCTAAAAATCCTGACTTCCAAAAATCACAACACACTGTTTTTTTTCTTTAACTTAGATTTTATTTTAAATTATGATGCAATACCATTTGCCAAGCTAATAGAAGCCAAGATAAACAAACTGAACTATATCAAATTAAGAACACTTCTACACTGTGAAAGAAACAATATCCAGAATAAAAGACACTCACAGATTAGATAAATGTTTGCCCACCACTCCTTTGGAAAAGAGTTTATATATATATATATATATGTATATATATAATATATTTGTAATATTATATTTGTAATATTTGTAATATTATCAAGAGTAAAACAGTAAACTTGACCAAAAAAGGAGAGAAGATAGGAAGATATGTATGGACAGAAACTTCCTCAGGAAAGCTTATAAAAGTCTAGCAGTTGTATAAAAAATTGCTCAGAATCATTTATTATCTGGAAAATACAAATTAAACAGCAATGAGATATAGCCCCACAGCACTAAGAGTAACACTTCAAAAAGAACAAAACCCCCCCAGTGTTTTTGTGGACGTGGAGAAAAAGGAACTCTCATTCACTACTAGTAGGAATGTTAAGCTTGTTCAACCTTTTTGGAAAACAATCTGGACATTTCTCAAAAAATTGTACTACTTCATTCCAGAAAAAAATCATGTCCAGTTCAAATGTGTGTGCAACAATAGAACACTGTGATTTTCAGTCATCAAAACTTAAACATTTAGCTTCCATATGACTCAGCAGTTCTCCTCTGGACATCTAATCCGAGGGCTCAAATATTTCTTCAAAAAAGACATGTGCACTTCTTTATTACATATTATTCACAATAGCCAAATTCTGTAATCAACCCAAGTGGTTAGGCACAAATGAGGGGATGAATAAATTAAGCAATAGGATACAATGGAATACAACTTGGTTATTAGAAAAGATGAAATCTTGCAATTTGCTAAGAGGCTGGAACTTGGGGATATCACTCTGATTGAAGCCATACAGAAAGAAAGCAATAGTTATAGAATGACTTCTTTGATACGTGCTAAAAAAACACAGGACAGGTGGCCGTATGGTGTTGGGATGTTGTATTCATGAATCTTATAGTTGATTGTGATACAGTGGGAGCCAAGGTATAGAGTTACAGGTCACTTTAGCTAATCATCACACTCACAGAACAAGTAGCCAATCAGATTGTAGAAGAGGACCCCTAGGGTGGGATTTGGCAACAGACAAAAGGAAGCTCCAGGCTCTCCATCTCTCTCTTGGCTATCTTGGCTCTTGGCTCTGGCCCTCCCAGTAATCTCTCTCTTTCTCTCTCTCTGAGTACATGCTCTCTGGACTCACTCCCCAGCTCAGGCAGGGCGGCGTGCCCATGTACAGGACCAGTACAGGTACTCCATGCAAGTATAGTAAAGAGCAGATACAAAGTATAGGCAGGGCTTGGAGGCCCAGGTCAAGACAAGGTGATAGCACAGGTCCAGGCAGGGCTCAGATGCCCAGAAGATGGCAAGGTACTGAATACAGGCCTCACCCACATGCATAAGCCATGGTGGGAGATTTATGAAAACCTGGACAGGACAACAGAGACTGCTGGGGTACAGCTGGGAGGTCCAGCAGCAGGTACAGAACACAGGGATTTTGCCCCTGTGCTTGTGCTTGGCTAGAGGCTGGGAAAGTGGTCACGAGACAGAGTGCAGCACAGGGACAGGACGTGACCACCGTTCACGAGTCAAGTGAACTGCACGGACATCATCCACAGGACCCGCAGCATTAGGAACAGGACAAGGACTTCATGGGTAACAGAGAGGCCTAGACATCTGGGCGGAGACCTGGAGCCATCTGTACAATAAACTAACTTTCCTTCTTCCGAGTTTTATATGTAAATATTTCATATCATTTCAAGAACCCATATGCACAGGAAAATCCTCTTTCATGTTAACAATAATATTGTAAAATTATGTAAGTGAAATATTTATACGTAGAATAACTTAGTTGAACACAGCTCTTGTCTGACAATGCTTTGGTTATTTTTTTTTGTTTATAACTTAATGCAGTTGATTTAAGATATACCTGGTAATAAGGCTTGTATCTCTAGTCTAGTTATTTTAAAAGTGGGAAAATGGAATGGAGCTGCCCACTCTTTTTTTTCTTTTTTTTCTTTTTGGGTCACACCTGGCAATGCTGCGTCAGAACTCCACCCAGCAGACCAGCCTATCACAGCCCGGCTCTCACGGCGCCTTACTGCCTCGTGGTTCATCAATAAATGCTGGACTTAGAGATGACTGCAAGAGTATGCTACCCGTGTTGTATTTGATGTGCCAAATACCAGTAACGATTATAGACCTCATTCCGGAATGGATTGAGGCTCTTTATGTTCCTGGAGCAAGCAGGTGCCCTTGGGCTCTACTAGCATGAGACAGGACATATGGAGAAGTTACTGGGGCCCGCTCGAGCAAATTGATGATGAATGGGAAGACAGTGATACAGTGATACAGTGATGAATAATGTTGACTAAAATTCAAGAAAAGCTTACAATTCCTGTAAATTATTTAAGTTCTCTAGTTCTAAATTTATTGTTTTAAACCTTTTTAATATGTAATTCCTATTAGTCTGTTTTGAATCAAACACATTCTTGGTATTATAAAGTCTGTATAAACCAACCTGTCATATGAACTAAAAAAGTCATTTGTTATTTATTTTTACTGAATTCTTTTAAAGTAAGTCAATAAATGCTGGATTTATAGATGACTACAAGAGTATGCTACCTGCACGGCAGAGCCTGGCAAGCTACCCGTGTTGTATTTGATAAGCCAAATACCAGTAACAATTATAGACCTCATTTCGGAATGGATTGAGGCTCTTTATGTTCCTGGAGCAAGCAGATGCCCTTGGGCTCTATTAGCCTGAGACAGGACATATGGAGATGTTACTGGGGCCCGCTCGAGCAAATCGATGATGAACAGGAAGACAGTGATACAGTGATGTCATAAAGATTCCTTAAAATGCAAATACATTCCTTTATGCAGAAGTCAAGGTCATGGCACCGTATTTGGTTCCCTGAGCAGCCTAATCACCAGATAGCTCTTGAGCACCACTGGGTGTAGCCCCCCAAAATATCTCAAACCAAACCAAATATAATTAACAAAAAAATAATTTCACAAAGCAACAAAACAGCAAAACAATAATAAGCAATATATCCTTCTGTATGATTCAACCAGATTGTTTTTACAGATTCTGACATTTAAAAAAAAAGAAAAAAATAAAGGCTCATAATTTTAGTCATTTCCTATAGATTATTGCTTAGATAGCTCATTTTTTCCCTTTTTGGGTCACACCCAGCAATGCTCAAGGGTTTCTCCTTGCTCTGCACTCAGGAATTACTCCTGGCGGTGCTGGGGGCACCATATAGGATGCTGGGGATGGAACCCAGGCCAGCACGGGTCGGCCATCTGCAAAGGCAAACAAACACCCTACCCACTGGGCTATCCCTCTGGCCCCTAGATAGCTCCATATGTTTTCCAGACAAAATCTCACTTTACTAAAATGTTTATTCCTAAGAACTTCCTTTTTGTCTTTATGGTTTTTGACCTCAACATTTTGGAGATTATGTGACTTCCTTCCAGAGTAACCATGTCTGACTCACGCTTGTGTGCAACAATGCGGCACTGTGATTATTAATCACAAAAACTTAAGCATCAGGGCACAGTGGGAGGGCAATTGCCTTGCATGTGGTCGACTCAGGTTCCATCCCTGGCATCCCATATTGTCCTCCGAGCACTGCCAGGTGTAATTTCTGAGCACAGAGCCAAGAGTAACCCTGGCATTGCCAAGGGTGACCCAAAAAGCAATAAGCAAAACAAAGAAATAAATACCTTAAGCATCAATGTAATCATGAGAAAAAATTAATCTTTGTCATTGCACTTTCTGAACATATCTCTTACAATTTGGATCAAGATTTTTAAAAAGTTTAGATCTAGATTTAATAAAAGTTTTCTGAGGGGAGCTTATTTGCCTAAATTGAATAAAGGCATCTAAATATAGGAAAAAAAATCTTTGTTGGTCATTATGCATGATCATGCTTTAAACTATGTAACTCTTGCATTCGTTATATATAGTTAAAGGATGAATTTTTTTCAAAAGTCTTCAAGTAGAGATATTGGAATTAAAACTAGATAGAGGATACTGTTAACATACTATATTCCAGAAGCTGACCTTAATTTTAACTGTTTTGTAATGAAATATTCTTTTTAGGTATTGTAGGTATTTATATATATATAGGTTTTTTTAAATATATTTTATTAATGCACAAACTCTTTGAAAATGTTGAGTATATTTTAATTGTGGTGTGGAAATGAGAAGCTAGTTAGGAAAGTGAAGGAAGACAAACTCTTCTAGAGGAATAGCTTTAAAAGAATTTTGTTGTTTAGATTGTCTTTTTTTCATAATGGAAATACCGCATGTCAAAAACAGTTGCTATAAATTCCCAAGGGAAACTCTTGCATTAAGTAACAAATCAATTTCTATGATGTTTAATTTGGAATGTCTGCATCTCTCAGCCAGTGCGGCTGACAAACGAGGCGTAAGCTTGAGAACGATGCTTCATTTGACTTGTAATTCTCATTCCATACTAAAAGATGCTGCTTATGTCATTCTATTTCTGGCGGGAGAATAATCCCATGAAATAGATGCCATGTTATGGACACTTTTACAGAGACCCACAGCTTCATTCAAAATTTTGAGAAATAAAAAACCAAATCACAGACAACACATTCTAGTCAATATTTACCAATAAATAAATAGGCAGTTTAAAAAGTTTACAAATCCATCAAACATGATTTCAACATCTTTCTCAACTATAAGCATTTAAAAATCTTCAGATATTATATCCTTAGAATTTCATAATTATTAGGATGATTATTAAATGATTGAAGCTCTTAAATTCTCCTGTCACCATTGTTTGCCACTACTACTGTCACCCCAAAGTCAGCATTTGCTTACCCATATCTATATTAACTTGTCCAGAAGGGTAGAAAATCAAAAGCATTAAAACAAATGCTGGAATCCTGCCAAATCTCTACTGTTGGACAGTAAGTTTCTATTGGTAACTTAAATCACTTGTATCACTTGTCTTCCTGTTGTTCATTGATTTGCTCCAGTGGGCACTCCATAACTTTGGGAATGAGGTCCATTATTGTTGCTGTTTTTAGCATATCAAATACACCATGGGTAGCTTTCTAGGCTCTGCTGTGGCTCTGGGTTCACCCCCAGGCGGTCCAGTCTTTTTTTTTAATGTCAGACCATCAACCATCCAGGGCCCACCAGGCAGAGCACTGGGTGTAGACAAGCCTGTCTCCTGTCTGCCACCTGCAGACTCAGTCGGGCACCGCAGCCACACCTGCAACATTTCAAGGGGGCAGGTAACTTAAAACCGAAAAATAATTATGAACCAAATCACATCATTGGTTAATTATTCAGTTTTACACATGTTACCTTGTTTTGCAAGAGTGGGGAGTATACAAATTGCATTCCGCCAGAGGGGAAAGTAATTTAGAGTGATAATGAAGCAAAGTCTTGAATTCCTTTTTATTTGGGGGGGAATAAGAACTCACAAATTAAGAACTCAAAAAGGGGTCTGACATAAATCAGACCCTTCCATTACCTTTTAGTGATGTACTCAAGTGGCATTTCCACACCCCACTATGTGACTACTATTTGATTATCTGCTTTACCACTACCTGCAATTGGAATAATGTGAGATCTATCTTTTATATAATATTACATATAATATTATGTCCCCGGTGACATAAGTTCCCTGGGGGAGCGGTACAGAGCCACACTCACGGGAACCTGGGCACCTCCAAGACTCCGCCTGCCAGAAGGCTGGGACCGCCAGAATGTGAGACCTGAACGGGAAGGGGAGGGCAGCGAAGGTGATGGGAACTGTGTGGCAGTTAGTTAAGGCGGGCACAGGGGACGGACTGCGTTGCCTGTGGCTGCCCCAGCGACAGACCTGGGACGGCACCCCCATGGCCCCAACCACACAGAACAGCTGCATGTGGTGCAAGAGTTGACCCCCGAATGGCCGGGGCCATGGTGACCACAGAACCTCGGCAGTGCAAGCTCTCTGGGCCTCTCTCCCACTGGTGTCTCTTGTGGGCAGGGGAGGGGCGAAGGAGGGAGTGGGGGAATGCGAGGAGATGATGGTCACCACCTGCCTCCTCCGCCACTGCCATCATCATCTCTAGTCTATTATTATTCTATTATATTATTTTATATTATTATAATATAATATTATTATAATAATATGAGAGCTATCTATCTGTCTGCCTGTCTATCTATCTATCTATCTGTCTGTTATCTTTCTCTCTCTATCATCTATTTATCATCTATCATCTATCTATCTGTCTGTTTATCTGTCTGTCTATCATCTATCTATAAAGACATTCAATGCCTTGAAAAGAAGGAAGGACCAATAGTAACATTACATTGCTATATTAGAATCACAGCAACAGTTAGAAAATTGAATGTGTTTTAAGTACACAGTGTATAGTATTGACTCTCTGTGTCAAAGGCCTTTGAGAACAAATGTAGATATTATTAGATATCTAAAGAATGGAAAGCACTGTATTTATAACCATTCTTTGCTTAACTGTAGAATGCTGAGTTGATTTTGTGGGTAGAAATGATGTGCAAACACTACAGGAAAAATCTATAAGCTACTTTCACAGATGCATAAAGGATGGATGACACTGAGAATTTAGAGAGTAGTGAGACAACTGGTTACCTGAAGCAGTGGCTTTGTGAGAGCAGTAGACCAAAGCAGTACATTAGTTTTCTGAGAATAAAACTCTTTTGGAAAAAAATTCTGGAATGTTCTCCGTCAACTCTTCAGTCTAATCTTTCTATGTTTCATCTATCACCCACACATATCTTTCAAGTTGAAGGATAGAAATAAAAAAGTTCTAGAAAGAAATAAATTATGAAGACAACAGTCTGAGTTTTACCTGGGAAAATATTGTTTCGACTTAGAAGTGTGGAGTCATTTACTTAGATTTTGACCCAGGACTTACAGGCAGTCACAAATGCAAAAAACTAGGAGGAAATTCAAAAATAAAAGCTTTTATGATCTATATGGATCGCTTTTAGAACTACCTGGCAAAATCATTCAGAAACAATGCCAACATTCTCATTTTGGAAGTGGAGAGTTCTTTTTTTTTTTTTTTTTTGGGTCACATCCGGCGATGCTCAGGGGTTACTCTTGGCTCTGCACTCAGGAATTACTCCTGGCGGTCCCATATGGGATGCCGGGATCGAACCCGGGCCAGCACAGGCTGGCCACGTGCAAGGCCAACGCCCTACCCGCTGGGCTATCGCTCTGGTCCCTGAAGTGGAGAGTTCTTCCATGTGGTCTCGGCTCTGTCCTGAAAAACAGCCCTTGAACACACATGCCATGGGTTAAATACTTTCCCACGATAGTAACAAGACCCGTAAAGTCCTGCAGGCTAACTTAATGAATTGTCACAGTAGATGAAGTGCTTGCAAATTAGAAGCAAAATATTAATGAGCAATGTCATGCATGTATATTAAAAGTACCCATTTTTCTATTAACAAGGCAAAGGAAAGTGATGTGAGTGCTTTCAGTCAGCTAAAGGCCCATTTAGAATGTCTCATGTTACAGGAGGTAAAGATCTTAATGCATCTTAATTTGCCAGTATAAAAATTCTAGTGTAACACATATTATGTGGCCCTCATGCATAGAGAAAATATTTCAGTGAGATTGACTTTTTTGGGGTTGGCTTTCCCTGAAGGTCTTTTGACGCACCACCTGGAAATCTTTCTGGCCCATGAAAGCAATGTCTGAGTCTCTCTTTCATTGAGTTGTGAAAGAAGCTCAAAGCCTCAAACAGTGCCTGGATTATTTCTCTTTCTCATGGCATTCCAGCTTGTCAGCAACTTTGACCTCGTCAAAAATGGAAAATGGGACAGTGCAGACTGTGTGGTCAAATGAGCTAAGAACTTCCTCAGCTCCTCCTGATTCTAATAATTGGAAAGAAAGGATACATGCCTCTATCTCTTCTCTCTCTCTCTCTTTCTCTCTCTCCCCCTCTTTCTCTCTCCATCTGTTTTTCTATGGAGACTAAAACAAAGCAAACCTTCCCTTCCCCCAAATCCTTGAATATATGTTGTCTCCTTTTGTGCTTTCCATATGAATGTGAGATAGCTATATCAGGCAGATGATCCACATGGCTACATGGATGGATTTGTAGCATAGGAGTCAGTGGACCCCAAATAAAGAGTAAAGAACAACGTGAACAGTAAATAAAGAGTATCCTATGTTAGAGGAGGAATATACATATTGACTCTGTGTTTGTACATGAACACCTGTGCACAAGTGCAGGCATGTTGAAATGAACAGTATAGTAAGTATGAACACAGTATTCCTTAATTCAAGAGTACTTAAGTATTGTTTCTAAAAACTGTATCACTGTATCACTGTCTTCCCATAGATCATCGATTTGCTTGAGCGGGCACTAGTAACATCTCAATATGTCCTGTCACATGCGAGATAGCCCAAGGGCATATGCCCACTCCAACATAAAGAGCCTAAACCATTCCAAAGGTCATGGGAATGAGGTCTATAATTGTTACTGGTGTTTGGCATGTCAAATACGACACGGGTAGCTTGCCAGGCTCTGCCGTGCAGGGTGGGATACTCTAGTAGTCACCTACTAGGTATCAAAAATTTGAGCAATTATTGATGAACCAAAGCGCCAGCGTGAGCAGCTCATTATATGAAAAAACAATTGCCAATAGATTTGCACATTATGGATTTCTTTATTTATTTACTTACTTATTTATTCATTTATTTACATATTCATTTGGCTTTTTATTTTTATTTTTTTTGAACATTTTATTATACCACCATGAGATATACAATTACAACGTTGTTCACGTTTTTTTTTTCAGTTAAAACATACATTGTTTCATTGAAACGGTGTAGCACTTTGCCAACAAATCATACTGAATTGTTTGCAGCACCCATCCCGCCACCAGTGCCCATCTCCCACCACCAACGTCCCCGGTTCCCTCCCCTCCCCCAGCCCTGCTCCATGGCAGGTTCTTGATTTCTTTCCATTTCTCTCTCTTTTCTCTTTTCCTTTGGCTTTTTAGATCTCACCAACAACACTCATGGGTTACTCCTTGCTCTGCACTGAGGAAATTCTCCTGGTGGTGCTCAGGGAACCATATGGGACACTAGGGGTGAACCTGGGCCGACCATGTTCAAGGCATTAAATGCCCTACCTTCTGTACTATCACTCCAGCCCCAAATTATGGTTCTTTAAAGCATTTAAAAAATACTTTATGGACTTTGAATAGGAGTTTATTATTATTCAAATAGTACTTTTTCCAATTTAACAAAGAAAAATTGCTGGTGCTCATAACTCACTTCTTACATACTCTCACATAGTATGAGATTTTACTCCTTACACAGGTTTGTCTTCACCTCTTTTCAGAAAGAAGTAACCATCAAAGACTTTCAGCCATGTAGTCCTTAAATATTTAAGGGCTAAATCGCTGAGAAGGAATGTAATGCAGACAGGAAAATATAGGAAAGAGTGGAGCAGGTATGGTAATGAGTTTGGGGCAGTAAAAATACAAGATGCCATGTTGTGATTTAAAGAAGTAGTCCTATCACTAGACCTAAGTAGTTCAAAGGTTTGAGATGCAAACATTAAACTCTGTGTACGTACAGAAAATGAGGCACTTTCCAGAGATGAATGAACCTCTTCAGAAAAGGAGAAACTCCAGAGCAACAAAATGCTGATAAGGATGTGAAAGAAGTCAAAAATCAAGCTCTGCCCCTTGACCCTCCCTAATAATAGCTTCTTACTTCCATAGACTTCTCCAGGCCTGGGTTGTTTGGAAAAGCCCTATAAAATCAACCTGAAGGAAAATGGAATGCATTTCCCATCCTGAGAATTCACCTATATTACAACCTGTGGTGCAAGATTTCTTTCTAGTATTTTATAACAGTACTTACCTTTGATTATCTTCCCTCTGAAGACCAGGTCTCTCTTGATCATGTAAATATCTCCATCCTCATTTAGATAAATGGAACTTTCTACTTCACAACAAAACCAGAAATATAAATAAAACAAAATGTGGCTATTTTGCTGAGGAGAGAAGGAATTCTAGACTTAGTTTGGAGTTGAAGGTCAACACTTCCCTACACTTCAGTCTCCTTAAGAATTACAGGATTCTGAGTTGGCATCTCCATAATTATAGGGACAGATTTCTTAAGACTAATTATAGAAACGAACAGGTAACCAATAAATGATAAGTACTAGTACTTACTTATTTCACTCTCTATAGATATCTTTCTACTTAGAGATACATAAGCACAAACACATTCTATTTTTTTCTAATTTTATTTTTATTAAGTCACCATAAGATATACAGTGACAAAGTTATTCTTGATTAAGTTTAAGTCATACAGTATTCAAAAAGTCACCAATATATACATCCTTCCACCAAAAACATATCCTATTTGTGATATTTTGACTAAGAATCTTCTCTAAAGGTTCTCTAAACTTCTTCTCTGAAGAATCTTAAGTAACATGTTGGAGGGGAATAAATTTCTCTGTGTAGAGATATGCAGCCTATATTTTTTCTTCTCTCTGTGATCTGTGATGGCGCCTTCTGCTGTTCTACCAAAATTACTAATTTGCACTGATGAATTTTATTCCTACAATTTATTTCAAAAACAATGACCATGAGATAACCATTTCTTAGTTTTGACACTATCATCAGAGTAATTTTGTTCTCCAAATTCCTGTGTGGAATTTCCTTAGAAGGAAAAAATGGTCTCACATCTGCATTTCCTTAGAAGGAGGATGTGGTCCTCCTTCTCTGTATCACTGTTTCCCAGTTCATCATCGATTTGCCTCGAGTGGGCACCAGTAACGTCTCCATATGCCCTGTCTCATGCTAGTAGAGCCCAAGGGCATCTACTTGCTCCAGGAACATAAAGAGCCTCAAACCATTACATCAGGTCATGGGAATAAGGTCCATAATTGTCACTGTTTTTTGGCATATCAAATACAACACGGGAGGATTGCCAGGCTCTGCCATGTGGGTGGCATACTCTTGTAGCCCTCTAAATCCAGAATTTATTGATGACCCGAGCTGGGCTGTGATAGGCTAGTCTGCTTGGTGGAGTTCTGATGAGAGGGAAGTCCAGATGTGGAAAATGGTGGCCCTCATGGAGTGGGGGGTCATCTGGCTTGTTGCGAGGCTCTGCTGGAGGGGCGGGCCAGGGCTAGAACCCACCATTCCACCCTGGGTGCCTCGTGAGCGGCTCTGCACAGGGAGAACCAGTAGCATCTCTGCCCCATGTGTGTGAGTCTCTGGATCTGCATACCTGGACCGGATCTAAAAAACAACTGCTCCAGGGTGGGTGTGGATGATCCAGGCTGTAATAGGCTCTTCTGCTGAGTGGAGTTCTGATGAAAGGGAAGTCCGGGTGTGGAAATGGCAGCCCTCATGGAGTGAGGGGTCGTGGTGGCTTGTTGCGAGGCTCTGTTGGGGTGGCTGGCCAGGGCTAGAACCCGTCATCCTTCCCAGGTGCCTCGTGAGAGGCTGGACACAGGGAGAACCAGTAGCAGCTCTGCCCCATGTCTGTAAGTCTCTGGATCAGCATACCTGGGCCAGATTTAAAAAAAGACTGCTGCAGTGTGGGTCTGACGAGGCGGGCTGTAATATGCTCTTCTGCTGAGTAGAGTTCTGATGAGAGGGAAGTCTGGATGTGGAAAATGGCGGCCCTCATGGAGTGGGGGGTCTTCTGGCTTGTTGCTAGGCTCTGTTGGGGTGGCGGGCCAGGGCTAGAACCCGCCATCCCTCCTGGGTGCCTCATGAGTGTCTGGGCACAGGGAGAGCCGGTAGCAGCTCCTTACAAGGAGAAAATTGGGAAATGGTCAGGTCATAGGAGTGAATTTCTCAAAAATGATATTAGGTTTCTTATAAAAGGTGCCACAGAGTGTCCCCTAGTCCTTCCACCAGAGAAGGACGCAATGAGAAATTAGCAGTGTGCAAGCTTAGAAGAGTAACTTCATTACAATGCAAATTTCAGAGCACAACAAAAAGAACTTCCCTAAAATTTATGGGTAAGAAGGGAAGAATATGCAATTTTATTCTAGTTTCTACATTCTGATTCATACTTTAGGAGGTAAGGGAAAGTAACTTGAGGTAAGATTCCTAACTTCCTGATGAGTGAAAACAAACACATATAGTTGATTTGAACAAGCTATTAACATTATATTTCAAGAAAATTTTGTGGGGGGAGGGAGAGCGAAAAAAAGAAAAGGAAAAGGAAGAAAATTTTGCCCCTGACTTAGAATTCTTATCGATCATTCATGACAGGTAAAGTTACAATAGAGTTTCAGCCTGAGTTCTTTTGATAGGGTACTGAGTATCCGCCAAGCAGTAGACTGTTATTTTGTTTCACCTGGAATCATTTATGGATGAACTTGAAAAGTATGTATCAAGCATAGACTGTATCTCAGTGAAGAAGTTAGGAGGATATGGAATATAATAGTTATAATTCCTATGAATTTCATCAGTTTCTAAAATTAAAATAGACTTCACATAAGCACATGTTAGTAACAATAGAAATTCTGTAATCAAGAGATTAAATGCAGCAACTGTTTAAAAATGATAAACATATTTAGCTAATAGAATATCTACAAGCGTTAGTTTGAAGGTAAGACACCAAGATTAATTATTATGACCTTGGATGAATAACTTACTTCTCTGAACTAGGATATTAATAGTCTTTATCTTGTAGGGTGAGGTGAGGATTAAGTAAGATAATGCTTACAAAGCACTCATAAAATGTCTCAAATATATTATTTCATAAATAACTAATAAAAATTCATGAGTGAATTATAATTTTCAAGTGTTATGGGAAGAAAGAAAATTAGCATTGATTGAGAGCTTACTATACTCCATGAATTGTCTTTAAGGCATTTTATATGCATAGTATTATCAAAATAGAATTACAATTTATACTGTCCTCTAAAAGACTTTAGAAATAATCAGACTTTATTTTTCAATATTGACAATGGAATACAAGGCATTATTCCTAGCAGTCTTTCATGTGTATGCTGAAACAAAATGCAGTTTTTTGTAACCTACCGCAATTTACCTTATCATAGAGAGTAAAAGATGACACTCTCAAATTCAGTTTTACAGCACTGATATCCTACAAGGGCATGTAGCAATGAACAAAGAACTCTCCACAGGCTACGATGAAGCATTATGAGTGTCTTTCCAAGAAACAGGACAAGTATGCCTTAAACCATCTGTCTCTCCAGGTTCTGCTTGTAGCCAAAATATCACAGTTTTGTGCAAGTGGAATATGGTACCATGGAACTGCCTGATGCTAACTGGGCTAAAAATTCCAACCTACTCTTTGGACATTAGAAAAGCCATCTGTTTGTTAATTTAAATTCCCAGCCAGAACATCTACTCCATACCTAATAAATATTAATGAGAAACTGTAAGATTCAAAGCAAGAATCATCTTTATGTTTACATTTTGGTTATTTGATTCATAGCCCCCAAAATGCCTTGATTCTGTACCTTATATAACTCTCAATTCAACATTCATTCATGTAATCATCTAATTATTCAAATATACATGTAATAAATATTACTGATAACTCACTATATCTGAACCAGTGTGCTCTGTGATATTGATAAATGAGAGGCTCTCCTTGGAGAGCAATATTCACTCTGTTACATAAATAGCAAAAAATAATTCCAATATTCATTTGCATGTGTAATGAGATTCTATTTTCTGAAACAGCATAGGGAAACCAGATTAAGTAGCTCAGATTCAGATCTCTAAGGCCCCTTTGCCTCTACCTTTAATTCCATGCTTCACAACTATTGACATCTGCTTGATGCTTAGTTAGTGACTCAAAAGAAAACTTAGGGAAATGTTTCAAATCTTCATTCATGATTCAACTAATAATTCTTGATTGTTTTCTGTGCTCTATATTCTCCACTGGGTACTACACATGCAGCATAAAGTAATGGAACCATGAACATTTGAGGCTTGATATTAAAAGCCTACAGGACCTTCAGAAAGTAAACAAAGTGGTAAGTAAACCAAAATAAGCATAGATAAATGGTGTGATAGAAATAGATGCGGTACAATGAAATGAGCTAACTTTTTTTTGCCAGATGGCCAGACCAAAAACTCCTAAATTTTATCATTTAAGCTACACCAATTAAGAAATCAAGAACCTGTGAAGGAAACTGGGAGAACAATGAAAAGGGAGATGAAAAGTATATACATGTTGGGAGACGATATGAAAGTAAAGGGTCTCTGTGAAGATGGAATAGAAATCTAATGAACTATGAAATTTACATGCTATTAATTATCCTTTCAACATGCTAACAAGTGTTTGTAATCGCGCAACCCACCAACAATAGAGCTTTCAATACATATGGGTATTTATACTAAATGATTTCATTATAAAGGAATGGAGGCTTTTCATGGTTGGTACTGGGCGCCTGATCCTGGACTCCCAGTCCTTTTATCATTGGTCCAACTGATGTAAACAGAACTCAGTAATACCTCTCCAGAATGCAGCCTTGCTTTAAATTTTGCTTCCTAATTCTTTCTTGAAGCATTATTCTTGGCTTCACTTCAGAAAGGAGCATTATTCTTTTGCTCAGAGGCCATTGACAATGTTTTCATAAGGTCAAGGCCTGTGTAAATGGAACTCTATCCTGAAGCAAGAAAAAACAGGGTTTGAATTTGTTTGTATTTCAGACCTCTCAAAACTGACTTTCGCCCAAAGCCTTCTGTGTTCTTTATTAGCCAGCAATCTACTCTCTGGGTCGATAACCTCTGTGAGAGCACATCTTAGTCAGAGGTACCACACACTTTTTCTCTCTCGCTCTGTGCACCATGCCTCTTCGCTAATCACTACAGGCTGAGTATTCGGGTCCTTGACCTTTCCTCCAGAAAATGGAGTTCTTCAAGCTGAAAGAGCTGACAGTTACTTTCTGACTTTCCACAGTCTTGTCTATTATTCTCTTTACTGCTTTTTAGTTTATATTTGCAGTCAGTGACTATTATAGTAAACTCTTCTGTTTCCTTAGGGGAATCCTAAGCTAGGCGTAGAACATTTTGTAATACAGTCTGATGGCTTTGCGCCTTAGAACTTGCTCACATATCCATGCACATGTATGTGCATATGCACAAAAACATTTTTCTGAAATACCTCCATCATATCTAAACCCTAGTAACACTATAACATTATCTGGAACATTTTAGCTGCTAGAACCATGTGCCACTCTCAAATGCCCATAGCTCTGACTGTCAGTGCTGACACTGACATTATTAGTTATTCAACATTATTTTTTATCAGCCCTAAACTCTAATAATAAAATAATATATCCTGCCTCTCTTTATTCAATGTTCTGTTGTATGAGGACACCTAGACTTCTCGAATTTATATAATAAGTCACTTTCTATAACTGAACTTTCATACCAAGTTTTTTGACGCAACTTCAGTTCAATGTTGTACAAAAATTATGGACTTTTGATCTAGATAGCCCTGAACTTAAAAAAAAACTAGCACCCTGCTCATTAGCCAGGTCCTTTGGAGAATGATATCTGCTTGCTTGCTCATAGGCAACTGGAATCCTAATTTGAGGAGAACATCATTTTTTTTTTGGGAGTCACACCCAATAGTGCCCAGGACTTACTGCTGGCTCTGCGCTTAGACACAATTCCTGGTGGATTCCATATACCTTATGGGATACCAGGGATTAAACACTGGTTAGCTGTATGTCAGGTGAACTCCAGTCCTGTGGGGCCTGAACTATGGCTCCGGCAAACTCCCTGCCTGCTGTGCTGTGACTCAGGCCCCAGAACATCTAATTCTGAGAGGAAACTGCATTTTATTAAAGATCTATGAAAAGAAAATATTTTCTTTTTCCTTATGTCTTTCCAACAGTCATAACATGGATTATAGTACTCTTCACAATTTACACTCTACAGCAGGTAAGATCTCCACCCAGCAGACTAATCCAGTCTCCAGTCAGAAGGTTAATCTAGTCTCCAGCCTGGCCTGTCAGAAACCCAGCCTACAAGGACCCACCACTCAGAGACCCGCCCTTCAGAGGAGAGTATTTCAAACGCAGGGAATGCTTGAGCCTAAGACACAGGTACACCCGGCAGAGCAGAAACCAGCTTTCCCCCGCTGTGTGGCCGCGCGATTTACCTCCAAATTACTGTAAATATTCTACCCACCCCTCTGAGTGAGCCTCACAAAGTAATGAGAATATAGCGCCCTCATGGCAGAGCCTGGCAAGCTGTCTGATGCATGTTCGATATGCCAAATCCAGTAACAGAAATGTTTATTTTCCTGACCCGAAAGAGCCCTTAATATGGCAGCAGTAAGAAAGGCAAACAAGCAGTGCCTGATAAAATTACATGGCCATCCTAGGCTGCCAAAAAGAAGAAGGACTAAAATGACTGTCTGTACTTTCAATGCACTTATGCTGGCATCGGAAGCATATATTGAGGATATGATGGTGCAAGCGCAAAAGATCAAGTACGACATCATTGGTCTGACTGAGACAAGGAGGCGCCAGTTGCATCATGCTGTATTTGACACCGGAGAAGAATTGTTCCTTGGAACATGTGATGAAAGAGGCGCCGGTGGCATTGGTGTCCTTGTCAACACGAACACGGCCATAAACATTGATTCATTTGAATGCCTAACAAACCGAATAGGGTGATTACACTTGAAGAGTTGTGGCCCACTGCCAGCAATTTCTATCTTCATTGTGTACTCACCAATATCCACATACAAAGAAGATGAAATTAAGAAATTCTACATGGAATTGGAGGAGTTCTATAAAAAAGATCACACCTTCTATAAGATCATAGTCAGTGATTTTAATGCCAAGATAGGACCAAGAAGATCGGCTGAAGAACTCCACATCGGGACCCATGGCCTAGAATGGAATGAACAGGGTGAGAAACTATCTGAGTTCATCATGTCCACCAAGACCATTCATGGGAACTCACAGTTCCAGAAACCTGAAGCCAAAGGTTGGACATGGGAATCTCCTGGCGGACAGTTCCACAATGAAATTGAGCACATCATCTTCAATTGACGGTTTTGTCCGACCGATGTAGCTGTCGTCCCCAAATTCCAAACAGGATCAGAACACCGTCTCCTTCATGCAAAAATTCTACTTCCTGCAAAGGGGAGAAAAGGCTGCAAACTTTAAGAAGAGAACTCCCAGAACGACCACCAACTGGGAACTCTTTGGCACCATTGCAACAACATGGAAGATACCATCATTGACGACATCGATGAAGAATACAACCTACTGGTTCAGCACCTCCATAATTGTGTGAAGAATGCTGAGAGAGAGAAAGACACAAAAGGACGCCTGTCTTCAGAAACTCTCGAGCTCATTCGCCAACGTGGCAAGGCGCTGAGCCTCAGGAGACCAAATGCTAACACCCAAGCTTGCTAAATGGTGCAGAGAAGTGATAAAAGAAGACCTCAAAGACAGAAGAGCAGAAATACTGGAAGATGCAGCAGAAGCCGGGAAAAGCATTCACACTGCCCGCCTGTCCTTTGCCAACAATAAGACCAAGATGACTGCCCTCCGACACCCCTGATCTATCATATCTTCCAGAAAGGCAGTGGAGAAGATTATCCAGGACTTCTACTCAAATCTCTTTGATAGCCACATCCACCTGCCCACATACCAAATTCCACAGGATGGATATGCCATTCCCAACGTTCTACCTTCTGAAATCCGACATGCCATCTTGTCGGTAAACAAGGGAACAGCACCAGGCCCAGACAAAGTCAGACCCAAACACCTGAAAAATCTGACGTCCGCTACTCATCAATACACTAGCTCGGCTCTTCACATGCTACCTGTCCGAATGCAAGGTGCCCTCCCAATGGAAAACCAGCAGGACAGTTCTACTGTTCAAGAAGGGAGACATTCACGACATGGGCAACTATCGCCCCATCTGCCTGTTGTCTGTCATCTACAAGCTGTTTACACGAGTCATCCTGAACAGGATTAGCAGAACACTAGATGAAGGACAACCATGCGAGCAAGCAGGCTTCCGGAAAGGATTCAGCACAATCGACCATATCCACACAGTAACCAAGGTCATTGAGGTTTGTAGGGAGTACAAGATGCCGCTCTGTCTCACGTTCATTGATTTACAGAAAGCCTTTGATTCTGTGGAGACTGAAGCAGTCATCGAAGCCCTAGCCAAACAGGGTGTTCAAACCCAATACATCAAGATCCTTCGTGAGCTGTATTACGGATTCACCACCAGGATCTCACCATTCTACAAAGAAGTGATCATTAATGTGAAAAGAGGGGTTGGACAGGGTGATACCATTTCACCAAAACTCTTCAGCGCCACTCTCAAGAACATCATGCAACAATTAGAATGGGAAGGAATGGGAGTGAAGATAGATGGTCGGTAACTACACCACCTCCGCTTCGCTGATGACATCGTTCTAATAACACCAAACATTAGCCAAGTGGCACAAATGCTAGCCATTGTTGACTTCCGACCGAGGATGCGGAAAGATAGGTCTACAGCTGAATCTAAAGAAAACAATGTTCATGAAGAATGAACTAGTTCCAGAGGCCCCATTTACTCTCAATGGAACAAACATCTCTGAATGCAGCAGTTATGTGTACGTAGGTCGAAATCAACATGGTGAACGACCTAAAACCTGAGCTGCGCAGGAGGAAGAGAGCAGCATGGAATGCCTTCAAAGGCATCGAAGAAATAGCTAAAAGGACAAAGAACCTCTAGCTCCGGGCACATCTTTTGACTCCACCAGTCTCCCTGCATTAACATATGCCTCAGGGACCTGGGCCCTATGAAAGCAGGATGAGAATGCTATTTGGGTCTCCCAGAGAGGAATCGAAAGAGCTATGCTTGTTATATCACGCTTCACTCAAGTGAAAGAAGGAATCCAGAGTTCTGACCTCCGTTGGTATTCCAGAATCAGGGACACTGTCTCGTTTGCCAAGGCATCGAAAATCAGATGGGCTGGACATGTAATGAGATTTGGAGACAACCGCTAGACTAGAGCCATTACCAACTGGATCCCATGGGATGTCAAAAGATCACGTGGCTGCCCACCTACAAGATGGTCATACTTCCTTGTAAAGACCCTGAAGGAACGGGGTTTGTGGCTCTTCATATTCCTGAATCAACCAGATGCCATTGGGCTACATTGCCAAGTGATAGGGTCCAATGGAAATGTTACTGGCGCCCGCTCGAGCAAATCGATGAATAACGGGATTCAAGTGACCAAGTGATAGTCCTCTTACATAGAATTCTGAATTTTTGTGACTTCCTTTGAAGTGAATGATTAATTCATTGCTGGAATATCTAGTGGTAGCAGAGTTGTTTCTAGTGATTTTTCAGAATCTACTGTGGAGCAAAACTGCACAGAGGGGTACCCCCAAATTCATCGCCAGTCTTTACTATATTTCCATTATCTAGATTCCTCTGTTTATTAATCTATTTTCTCAGATGTTTTCAACTTTCTTTCCAATTAATTTGCTGATTATGTTTTACAATGTGTCTTCAACTGATTATTCACAATCATGACTGACACATTTATTGAAAAAGATGGGATAACAATCAACAATTCATATATATATATAAAATCTAGACTTTATATATCTATATATTATCTAGATTTTATATTTATATATCTAGACATATACATGTAAATCTGATATATATTATATATAGACTAGACATATATATATAGACTCATATAAATCCAGATATATATATATCTAGATGTACATTTTTTATATATATACATATATATCTAGATGTATATATGTATATACACATAGATATATAAGTATATATCTAGACTTATATATAAGTCTATATATGTATATATGTATCTATGTATATATATCTAGATGTATATATACATCTAGATATATATCTAGACTTATATTTATATATATACTTTATATATAAAGTCTAGATATGAATCTACTTTTATATATAATCTAGACTTTATATGTATATATATGTATATATAAAGTCTAGATTATATATAAAGCAGATTCATATAGAATATATGATTATATATAAATCATATATTCTATATATTCTATATATGATTATATATAAAGTCTAGATGATAATCTAGACTTTATATATACATATAAAGTCTAGATTATTATCCCATCTTTTCAATAATCTAGACTTTTTATGTATACACACACATTCTTTACAAAATAGCACACAAGTACAACATGGCAACAAATAGTTAGCATTTCCCAAAAAAGTCCTCATATTTGTTTTATTTGCCAGACTTTTGCTCAACATTAACCACTCACTACAATAAATTGTATTTTTATTAGTCAATCATTTCTTAAAATTTTCCAAATAGCACTTTTTCGGAGAATGCTGGGGTCCCTGACAAAATCCTGGAGCAGGGTCAGGAACCTCCCTTCTGCCTTAGGGGATCAGCATCCCGCAGACAAAGAAAGACTTACAAATCCAGAAGAGTTTCAAAAGGCTCTACTCCTACTGTTCTGGTATACAATCCAATAACAGGAAAATCCCAGATGTTAGGGGGCCCTGTCTGAGTCATAGCAATGTGTAGGTTTAGAATCCTAGACCAAGATGGCTGTTACCATGTGTTAAGGCCTAACAGAGAAGATAACAGAGAGGAGAAGAAGAGAGGCATAGGGCAAAGAGGAAGAAGAGAGAAGGAGAGAGTAGGTTATTGCTTTTATATCCTTTTCAGCCCTGACCAGTGCACATGAATGGAAAGCAGTTAAGGCCAATTCTCTTCCAATTAATTTTCCCAGGACCTCACTTATTCCCATTGAAATGTTAATATCACCTCAGTCAAGGCTACAGGCCCTTGGTTTTCTAGAAGACCCAATGCAGATGGGGAGAAGGGCACATCTGTGATGAATTGTATCTCAGAATATAAGGCATGTATTTGTACCATGAATATTCTACAGCCAGGTATATATTTCTCCAAGAAATATATACCTTCACAAGATCCTTCACAAGATCTTTGTCTTTATTTCACAGTTGTTTTGGATATTAGCCTTTAGAATTATTAGAGAGCCACTCTTGCTTGCTTGGAGGCAAACAGCATTTCTCTCTGATCTAATTACTTAGAGATCCAACTTAGCCAGGTAAAGATACAGGTAATTCTATATCTGTCTCTTTCCTTCTGGCTAATTTTACTCAACATGATCTTCTCCATGTCCATCCATTTATAGGCAAATTTCATAACTTCATTTTTCCTAACAGCTGCGTAGTATTCCATTGTGTAGATGTACCAAGGCTTCTTTATCCAGTCATTGATTCTCGGGCACTCTGGTTGTTTCCAGATTCTGACTATTGTGAATAATGGGTGGTGGAACCAATACCCAAATATGAACATCTTTGTAATTGTATATCTCACAGTGGTATAATAAAATACTTATAAAAATTAAAGATACAGGTAAGATCTGTCTAGTCCCACGAGGGTATCTGTGAATAATGAGGAGCTAACATAGAATATATGGTAAGATATTATGCCACATATTATAAATCCAAACTGTTTTCTGCCCCTATCTACAAAGTGGCCTACAGGAAGAAACTCCAGGCAAGATAAAGAGTCTCTGGGCCACAGTGTACTGTGACACTGTTCTTATTTGGCTCATGTCTACTTATTTTATAGACAACTCTTGCTTGGTCTTACTCTTGGTCACATTTCACACATGATGGGTAAGGAGAGCCAGGGTGTTCCAAGTCTTTGTTTAGCCAACTAGTCCAGGAACATGAATATTCATCGTGGCCTCAAACAAATTCTAGTAAAACTATTAAATCTGGACTTTGTGTCTGATACATATGTATACACACACACACACACACACACACATATATATATATATATATATAATATATATATATATATTTTAAAGTATGTATATGTTTTGTGTTCAGTTTGGTGCTGGATATTTAGTTCTACATGTGAAGAGACTCACAGACATGGGGCAGAGCTGCTACTGACTCTCCCTGTGCCCAGCCGCTCATGAGGCACCCAGGAGAGATGGTTGGTTCTAGCCCTGGCCTGCCACCCCAGCAGAGCCTCACAACAAGCCAGATGACCCCCACTCCATCAGGGGCCTCCATTTTCCACATCCGGACTTCCCCTCATCAGAACTCCACCCAGCAGACCAGCCTATCACAGCCCGGCTTGCGTGGCCACAGCCACCTGGTTCATCAATAAGTGCTGGATTTTTAGATGACTACAAGAATATGTTACCTGCATGGCAGAGCCTGGCAAGCTACCGGTGTCGTATTGGATATGCCAAATACCAGTAACAATTATAGACCTCATTCCCATGACCTGATGGAATGGTTTGAGGCTCTTTATGTTTCTGGAGCAAGCAGGTGCCCTTGGGCTCTACTAACATGAGACAGGTCATATGGAGATGTTACTGGTGCCCGCTCGAGCAAAACGATGATGAACGGGAAGACAGTGATACAGTGACTGTGATATGTTTTATATATATATATATATATATATATATATATACACACATATATATATACCTTATTTACATGCATATATATGTCATGTATTTTGTGCATCCTTAGATCTCACCTTTCAATCTTATAGTTTATTATTACCCAGTTATTGTAAGTCTCAGTCTCCATTTTCTTCTCTCTTGCCAATTCTTTAACATACCTTGAATACTCTGCCAGTTTTTGACTAGTGGCTGCTCATACCTTAGAATAAACAGTTTATCTCCAGCTGAGAGTAGATGAAATGCTTAGCATTATTATGTGTCTGTTCTAAATATTTTCATGCAAATTGTATTTATTTTTTTCTCTTGCTGTTGGATTCATATTTTAGAAGTCCCAAACACCAATATTTCCACAGTTTCCCCCTCTATAATCCTAACCCACTATGTGTAATCCAAATTGAAAATTATGCTGAAACAAGATGAATAATAATATATGGATTCTACAAAAGTGTTGATTTTTTCAGAATGATAATATGCCTGCTTATGTTAAAGCATCGACTATACAATTAGAAAATCAGTGTTCCTATATTTCTCTGACTCTAATAAAAATGGGTCTTTTTATTGAGTAATTCACTGCTGTATATATTTGCTGTGATGTTTTGAAATTGCCTGTCTTCCTCTATCTCTCTACCTTTAGGGTATGTGTTATGCCTTGTTAACTACTAAACGCTCAGTGTCTTCCCAGAATAGCTGTACCATGCACATTTTTAATGGAAAGCAGGAATAAATGGGTAATGAATGTCTGAATACTCTTATTCTTCTTGTCTTGCTGCTAATTGCAAAAAAGTGGTCTCTCACATTTCAAAATTCAGTCTCACCCTTTTTAACTATATACTTCGCTTATTGAATCTGTGCCACCAAACAAAATAAGTAGATAGTTATTCCACAATTGTTTTTACAATAGCCTTGGGATAGAAATCTCCTAAATGGCATTTATTTCACCCATTAATTTAAAAGTGACTTCTAGTTCTCCAAAATGAGCCAAAAGCCATTAGGATTGGAAGATATTGCATGACAAATACATATCACCCCTTCAGTTTATTTTCCAAATAGACAATCTAAAAGCATTCTTTTTCAATTTACTATTGAAATTAGATATCTACTGATACATGACAAATAGTTTCAAACATAGAACATGAAAAGCTTACAATAATAAACTTTTTGTTTTGAAGTAAGACTCATTGTGCTCATGGCTTACTTTGGTTCTGTACTCAGAAATAACTTCTGGCTGTGCTTGGGAAACCCTATGTGGTGCTGAGAATCGAACCTGGGTTAATCATAAGCAGAGCAAGAGAATTACCTATTGCACTATCTCTTCAGCCCCTTACAATACACTTTGTTAAAAAAACTTTTTATTATACCATCATGAGATATACAATTACAAAGATGTTTATGTTTCAGTTTCAGTCATACTGTGTTACTACACCAAACCCTCCACCAGTACCTATTTCCAATCACTGATGTCCCCTGATTCCCTCCCCCTCCCTCAGCCTGTCTCTATGGCAGGGATGTTGCCCTCTTCTCTCTCTCTTTCTCTCTCTCTTTTACTCTCTCTCCCGCCTCTCTTTCTCCTTCTCTGTCTCTCTGTCTTTTGCATTCTTTTCTTACACATTGTGGCTTGCAATACATACATTTAGAGGTTATCATGTATATCCCTTTGCCTATATTCAATGTTCAGTTCTAGGCTGGTATTATTGTTTCCCAACAATTATTAGCACACTGTTCCCTTCTCTGTCTTACCTAACCTCTGACTCCCACACTCTTGTGGTAGATTCCACCCACTGAGAAGTCTTCCTGATCCATGTTTTCCTGGTCTTGGATATTGATATCATACTATTTTATTTTATATCCCGAAAATAAATGCAATCATTCTGTATCTGTCCTTTTCCCTCTGGCTAATTTCACTCAGCATGATCCTCTCCATGTCCATCCATATATATCCAAATTTCATACCTTCATTTTTTTTCTGACGGCTGCATAGTATTCCATTGTGTAGTTGTACCACAGTTTCTTTATTCAGTAGTCTGTTCTCAGACCTACTCTGGGTGTTTCCAGATTCTGGCTATTGTGAATAGTGCTACTATGAACATAGAAGTACCAATGATGTTTCTTCTGTGTGTTTTTGGCTTCCCAGTGTATATTCCCAGGAGTGGTACTGCTGGGTCAAATGGGAGCTCAATTTCTAGTTTTTGGTGGAATGTCCACATTGTTTTTCAAAAAGGCTCTGTCAGTCGACATTCCCACCCACTTTGCAATAAACTTTTAATCTTGCTTTCTGAGTTAGAAATCAGTGCATCTAGTTCAGTGGTTCTGAAGCATTGGAAGCAATTAAGTGTTATCCTGATATATAACAACTGTGAGGAGACTATGCAGAAGTGATTAAGGATCAGCTTAGTCAACCCAAGGGGACTAATGTAATGTCAAGGTTGTGATAAGACTGACAAAGGAGGAGTCATAGCAGAGAGGAAATGATGAAATAAGACACCAGAGACATGCAAATTAAAGATGGGGTGGGGTGGGAGCCATGCATCAAAGAATATAAATAGCACCATGAAGCTGAGCAAGCAGGGCTGAAAAATAACGCGGTAGATAAGATACTTGTCTTGCCGGCAGTTGACCTGCGTTTGATCTCTGGTACACTGTTTGGTCTCTTGGAGTGACCCATAAACATAGCTGAGTGTGATCCCAAACAACCAAAATATTAACAACAAAAAGAATCTGAGGGAGGTTAGAAAGCAGAATCCCTGGAGAGTCTTCAGAAGGAATCAGCCCTACCATTGCTCTGATGCTATTTTGTGAAACCAATTTAGACTTAGGAGTACCAGATATATTAGCATTGATCTGTCCTGTTTTGCGATGCCAAAAGTGTGGCAATTTGTATGGTAGAAATAGGAAAATAATAAATATCTAATCTAAAAAGCTCTTCTTTTTTTATCTGCCATCTTTGCCTCCTTTGGAATTTATTTTAAAACAGATTTCTTGGTGTTCAACCATAAAATTAAATATTTAAATGCACAATTCAGGGATGTTTCATAAATTTTCCAAAATTTTTAATAATTACACTGAACCAATAGTAACTAATTCTCATCATTTTAGTATAACCTTATATTGGGCATATATTGGTTAACCTCCATTCTTGTTAACCAATAGTCCCCATCCCAGCCTCATCCCAAAAACTAACAGTCTCTTTCTGGCTTGTTAGTTTTATCCTTTCTGGACATTTTATGTATAGGAAGTTATACGGTATGTGGTTTCTCTTCTTTGACTATTCCTTTACCCCAGTGTTTGTAAGTTATAACAGTGTTGCAGGAGAGATCAGAACCTTTAGCTGATCGCTGCACATCAAATTTGGATGTTCATTTAAAAGGTTGTCGGACGTTTTAGTTTGGCTGACATATTACTATGTATTTTCCTCTTATGTACTATTTTATGCCCACCTCTTGATAGCACATGACATACAATTTTGCTTTAAAACAGGAAGGGCAAGTATCTGATTCACTTTTCTATGCCATCAACCTATGTCCATAACTGGTGAGTTGGAAATATTTGCTGAACATCAGTATTATGTGATAAAAGCTATTAGTTTGGCTACCATTATACAAGTGGTATTTCCATGTCTAATGTTGCATCTTTCTAGTCTTTTTTTTAAATCCTCACCTGCTAGTGCTCAGGGGTTTACTTCTGGATTTGTTCTCCAGGATCAATCCTTATAGAGCTTGGGGAACCGTATGAGGTGCCAGGAATGGATTGAACCCAGGCTGGCTGTGTGTAAGGCAAGAGCCCTACCAACACTGAATCTCAAGCCTTTTCTTTTTAGGAGGGGTGTTCTCTCAGGAAGTGGTCAGATGCTCTCAGGCCAGAACCAGTGTTTTTTTTTTTTTTTTGACCAAGCAGTTCATCAGTTGGATGCCAGTAATAAATAGCCTTTTAAAATGCTAACCTTAGTATATACAGGCTGTCAATGTGTGCTTAAAACCTCCTTTGATCATTTCTTTTTTTAGGACAAAAGAAAACATGCTTTGAAAGTTCATATCTAGTTATAGGTTTTGGAGAAGCACCATTATTTAACTCAAAAAAACACAAAACCTTCTTTTGCAATGGGTTTTTCATGGCCTTTTGAAAAAAAAACAGACCTCATTAAAGATCTAAGCAAAAAAAATAACAGGGGAAACATTAAATATACATAGAAACCCCTGTTTCCAGAGCTCTAGGCTTCTAAATAAATAAAAGTAAACTCCTTTGAGAGGTAAAGTTAAATAATTGTGGATGTTTCTAATGCGTAGCTTTAAACCCCAATAATAAGCAAAGAATATTGGTGTCTTTTTCCTGGGAGTCATCGATGAGTACCACCTTTAAAGTATTTCATCTTTATTTCATAGCATTTAGTAATCATTCATGCTGCTATGAAAATCGGATAATGGTCCACAATGCATCCTGAAATGAAAAAAGAATGCAGGCGGAAACAAAGCAAAAAAAAAAAAAAAAAACCCAAACGCGCAGGTATTATGAACTCACGCTCCATCAGGCTTTGCAGGTGGAATCGTTCTTAATTCAAAGCCCCCTCCTTCAGAGATGGAGGCAAATACTACTTTTCTTTGTGGCCTTTCAGAGCTTTTCATTCCACACAATCATAGCATACACCAGGATTGAAAGCTGAGCTTTCTGAAATACGTATCAGGACATTGAAATGAGAAAAAGAAAAAAGGCAAAAAGACATTTTATTGAAAGCATATTGTACAGCCCTCGCTTAAAATTGGACACTTTTTTTTGACGGGTCTGCTTTTAAAATAGAGAATTGATTTCCAGTTAACCAACTGAAAGAAAAAATGCTCAGTGACTCTATTGCTCTTAATTCTGCAGGCAGTCCTTCCTCCCTGACTTTCCTTGTAGAGGCATTTGAATACTTCACACATCGAAGCACAGGGATTAGTGCTGCTGCGTCCCGAGTGGTTTAGACATGCTGGGTCCTGAGTCTAAATTTATGTCCCTGTACCTTCTGTTTTCCCCAGGACTGGATAAAGAACCACTCCATAAAGGCGGGTGCAGTTCAGCAATTGCATGTGCAGACCAAGGCAACTCTTTGAAATGTGACAACGTGTAGTAAGTGAATTACATTCTAGTATATAAAATATGACATGTGTGAATTAATTACTGAGCGTGACTTGATTTATATGAAATTGCCAGTGATTTGTCATTTTAAATTATTGATGAAAAAGTTATTTTGGTTTATGATCCATTTCAAATGAACCACTTTAAGTAGGCAAGAGAGGGTCGCCGAGTGGAAAGCCCAAGAGATATTTAGCTGCTTGCTCATTTTTCTACTAACAGCATCATGATCACAGGGATGGTGTCTTCCTTCTTATTTTTTTCAGAGACTAAAGAACAGTAAGCCCTCAAAATATATTTGTTGAATGATGATTGAATGAATATTCTCCGCTACCTTGTACATAATTACTAATGGCTTTTGTTTCTGTGTCTGTGAAAAGTAGAATAAAGGAATGCTATTTTTAAATATTAAAAAGTATTGCCGATCCCAATAGTTCAAAAGTATACAAATGGAAGGTATTTTAGGGGGTTAAAGTGGTTGCCTTATACACAGTCAATCCAGTTTGATTCCTGTACCACATGATCCCCCAAAACATCATGGGGAATGATTCCTGAGCACAGAACCAGGGAGTAAATTCCTAGCACTGCTGAATATGATCCCAAGTCCTTTGATTCTCCCAACCCTTTGAAATAAGCTAGTTTAATGAACTTTTAGTGACACTTATATGAAATCTCATTTGGTCTCAAGTTCTTTAACACAAGTGTTGGGAAACAGCTGAGCTGGGCACATCTGATTTCCCCAGTAATATCAGGGAGCAGGATTGAATACCCTTGTGCCCCCCAAGAACTGCCAGCCAGTGGATGAAGACTCATGAATCCAACAAATTTCCAAAAAGCTTTATTCAAACAAATTCTTGTAGTACAATCCAAGATCAGGAAAACTCCAAACTTCCAATCCTAGTTGGACCCAGACCAAGTGCCTGGATCAGGATCCTAAGCCAAGATGGCTACTGGACCCATGTGCTCAGCATGGAGAGCAGACCCAGACAGCAGGCAGGAAGAGAGATGAGCAGGCAGAGAGAGAGAGAGAGACATAGAGAGATATAAAAAGAGAAAAAGATTGGCTGGAGCGATAGCCCAGCGGGTAGGGCGTTTGCCTTGCACACGGCTGGCCTGTGCCAGCCCGGGTTCCATCCCCGGCATCCCATATGGTCCCCCGAGCACCGCCAGGAGTAATTCCTGAGTGCAGAGCCAGGAGTAACCCCCCTGAGCATCGCCGGGTGTGATCCAAAAAAAAGAGAGAGAGAAAGAGAGAGAGACAGAGAGAGAGGAGAGAGAGAGAAAAGAGAGAAAGAGTAAAAAAGAGAGAAAGAGAGAGAGGGAGAGAGAGAGAGAGAGAGAGAGAGAGAGAGAGAGAATGAGAACCTCCTCTTTTTTATACCCTTTATTCCCCAGCCTGGTCCACAAGGACAGTCTCAGGGCCAATAGTTGATTACTTTCTGGTGCATGTACCTGCCCAGACCAGACCTTTCAAATGCTAATTCACCAGAGCCTGGTCTCCCTTCAGCTTTCTTACAAAGACACTTGTATAGATGGGGGAAAGGATACTGAGATAAAAATGTAACTCAGAATATAATTTCTTACTGTAAATATATATCTCGCCATTTCCAGTGTATCTCCAAACCTCCACAAAGGTCCAGAATCTGTCAGAATAATATTGCTTACTTAGCCTTAGACATGTTCACTCTCCCGGGGGCAGCCTGGAGTGTCTCTTTGACCTAGCAGGATTATTTACAGTAGTGGATCCAAAAGTTTCCAAGTGATCTCTTGGAAAAACTACACGTGTGTCTCCCATGGGGACCAATGGGGTTAAGAGAGAGTTTCACTGGAGCTAGCGAGACCCATGATAAGCATATTCTGCCATATAAAGTTATCAAATCAAATGTCTCTTCCAGTCCTGCTCCCAATCTACCAATGTGAATTGTAGAGGGAGTTTCCAGCAAGAAGCAGCTGGTGGTAGCAGATGGGCAGCCCTGGGTGACCAGGAGCCCATTAGGACATGTCCTCCAACAACAAGGAAGACTCATCAGGTGATGAGGAACACAGAGCATCTAGGGATAATTTTCATTTCTAAAATGATCCCATCTTATTTTCAGTTCAAATACAGCTTCATGCAACACATGACTTTATTTTCTATAGGGTAGTGTGTATAAAAACCCTTTTTGGCTTTAGCATTATATATCTATCAAAACTTTGGTTGGCCTAAAACAGAATAGTCAGCACAGGGTAAACTCATGTCCTATCACAAGATTGCCTAGACTAGACCATCTATTCAAGGCATTGGAAGGGAGTTGACCCCATACTAGCTTTTTCCATTTTGACCCTTTATTTATAACCTGGCAATATAAGCGATGACTAAGAATACATTGCTAGAGATTCAAGAAATTGAAGAGGATCATTTATCAAAACTTTTCAGAAGAATATTTTACTATTTTCTTTTGGTTATTTCAACTCAAGTAAGGGATGCCTTTAGAAGCGTGTGTCAAGAAATGCTTGACATACATTCTCTGAAATTTGAAAGGCAGAGAATCTAATGTTTAAGTTTTGCTTGGAAAGATTTAAAGGTAGGAAGATGTGGTTTAACTGCACACCAGGAAACAAGACAGAGGAGAAAGGCTTACACTGAGAATGACACTCAATTACATAAGGAAAGATTTTATTTTCTCTGGTTATAAGGAAAACGTAAGTCATCATATCTTTGAAGACAGCTATTCCTTTTCATTTTGGAGTGATTTTCCAGGCAGGTCCCTCTTGGCAATTTGGTGCAGGAAATTAATTTGATCATATCTGGCTGCGGTTGGGGGTCTCCAGAGCACTCTCTGTGATACTTGAACCGTGTAAAACAGGGATCAAACTGGGGATCATTCTGAATATACAGCAAACATGTTCACCTTGTCCTGTATCTCCAGACCCTGCATATAATTTTAAATATAATAAATAAGAGCATTGGGGAGGATGTAGACATTAGGGGACAGTTGTATCCTGATGGTGGAAATGTAAGTTGGTACTCCACTATAAAAAGCAGTATTGTGAGTCCTCAAGAGTTATAGAGAAAATTTAAGTGATCATTATCTATTCTCTGTGTTTTTACCCCCAAGTGCAAAAAACACTACTTTGAATATAGGTTCCTGCCACCTGCCCCTTGAGGTTTTGCAGGTATGGCTGTGGTGCCTGACAACATTGGCAAGTGGCAGACAGGGAGACAGGTTTGTCTACATCCAGGGCTCTACCCGTGGGCCCTGGATAGTTGATGGTCTGACATAGAAAAGATTGGACCCCCTGGGGTGAACCCAGAGCCATGGCAGAGCTTGGAAAGCTACCTATGGTGTATTCGAATTGCCAAAACTAGTAACAATAATGGATCTCATTCAACGAATGGAGATGTTACTGGCACCCACTGAGAAAATTGATACACAATGGGAAGGCAAGTAATACAAGTGATATAACTCTGTGTTTATTTGGAAAAAGCTAGAATGGTAAACAGTATGAATATTCATTATCATAAAATGGTTAAAGGAGGCAGTATATTTACATAGTAAATAAAATACAACTTAGCTATTATAAATAAAAATAAAATATTGTCAATTGCAGTAATATTAATGGGGTTAAAAGAAACTCTTGCCTAAAAAAACAGGAATTGTATTATTCTAAAACAAAGTTAATTCTCTAGAAATGTAAAACTGGAGAAATCAAGAGAAGAGAATGTTATAATGTAAATTTTAAAACAAATTTATCGTACCACCATAAGATATGCAATTATAAAGCTGTTCGTGATTCGATTTCAGTCATACAGTGTTCCAGCACCCATTCCTTCACCAGTGCATGCTTTCAAACAGTAATATCCCCAGATTCCCTCCCCCACCCCCCAGCCTTCCTTTATGGCAGTTAATTTTTCTCCTCTTCCTCCTTCTTCTGCTTCTTCCGCTTCTTCTCTTCTGCTTCTTCTGCTTCTCTCTTTTTCTCCCCCTTTCTTTCCCCCTTCTCTTGCACAATGAGGCTTGCAAAAATACATTTAGGGATTATATTATATGCTTTTGCCTATGTTCAATGCTCAGTTCTAGTCTGTCATTATCATTTCCAACAATTATTAGCAAACTATTCCCTTCTCTATCTTACCTAGTCTATGACTTCCACACAGTTATGATAGATATAATTCAAATTTATCATAGAATATGCCACAAAATCACAATACATGCTTTCTTTTTTGTTCTTTTTGTTATGTATGCTTCTCCTTTATTTGATCTTGGTTTCAACCACTACCACTGTGACTTTTCACTATCATCATCTTTTACATAAAAGTATTATGGAAAGGAAGTGAACAGAACTTATCCCTTTCTTTGCACATTTCCAAATCAAAATCAGATCTAATATAGGGAAAAGAAGAAGTTTAATTTATTTTTTACATTTTTTTAGTCACAGTAATTTAGAATTTTACAATATTCTCAAAGATGGAGCTTCATGTATACAATATTACAAAACTACCCCCCACTTCAGAGTACCTATTATTCTCTACCATTGACTTGGGGTCAACTCTAACCCTTGCTCCCTCATCCTATAGGAGTCTCACATTTCATTCAGAGTTGGGGTGAACACATTTAAAAACAATTTGAAAATGTAGCAGTAGGAAAGTTTAATGCTGCTGCCTGCTAATATACTTGTAAATCAAGCTCAATCAAAATGAAATTTTTCTTATTAGATCTTAATTCATCTCACTTTTTGCTATAGACAGGGATGAGTTTTAGATGGATTATCACGAAAAATGTGGAACACTTTACAATGAGCAAATCGGCTTACAAAATCGCCTTTCAACTGAGAATTGCCTTATAGATAGGGTAGGATTTATCTGATTCTTTGGCCTTCTTTGCTATGGATTATCTGACCAGGTTAGATTACAAATCTATAGAGATGGAAGCCAACAAGTACAAACTTATACAAAGCAAAAGCTTCTTTAGTTTATCTGCAAATGATTCCTTTTCACAAAAGTACAAAAGATCTTTTCCAGTAGGCCATATAAAATTTGTAAGTGAAATCCTCATTTGAATGAGTTGTAATAATACTATACAAATGTCTTCATTGAGTTTTCTGAAATTTTTTGACAAACATTGAGATACACAAATATGCATATATATAAAGGTATTGTGACATATACGTAAGGCACCAGCTTTGATCCATACATAAATACATATTTATATCAATATGATATTTGACACCCACGGGATGTCAAAATACAAGATGGTCAGACTTCGTCATCAAGACACTGAATGAACAATTTGAGGCTCTTCCTTTTCTTGGGGCTAGCAGATGCTATTGGGCTATACTGGCACGTGACATGGACAAATGGAAACGTTACTGGTGCCCCAGAGCAAATCGACGAATTATGGGATGTCAAGTGATCACGTGATATAGAAATCAGCACTTCTGTGAAATTTATCTCAGAATCATCTCATTTGCTTCATATCCTCCATATTGATTCCAAGCTTTTAATACTTTCCACAGCATTATATGTATCACCACCCTTCCAAAAGTGTCTACTATATCTGTATTTTAGTATTTTGTAACTAACTATCGATACTATCTGAGATGCTGATTCATATATTCATCAAGAAAGACCAGGCCATCTTATAGCAATGACTCCAAAATCTTAATAGCTTGTTATAAAAAATATTTTTTATTTCATTAACAATAATTTCACTATGAGACCAGATGGCTCTTTAGGTCAACTGACCTCAATGAAAGGATTGACCATTATGTACTCGAGCTACATTATGTCTCTGTCATCTCAGCTTGATTTTTTTTTTTTGCTTTTTGGGTCACACCCGGCGATGCTCAGGGGTTACTCCTGGCTCTGCCCTCAGGAATTACTCCTGGCGGTGCTCGGGGGGACCATATGGGATGCCAGGAATCTAACCCGGGCCAGCACAGGCTGGCTGCGCGCAAATGCCCTACCCGCTGGGCTATGTCATCTCAGCTTGAAACATTCTCAGAATCCCGAAACAATGCCTGAAAATTAGATAATTCTGGATTGAGAATTAAATTAATTGTTAATAATTCAGGTCCCATTTTTAAAAACAGTCAGTTGTGTCAACTAGGTGCATGCTCAAATGGAGTAAGAATTACTATAAATTCAGAAAAGAATTTGTTCATATAGTACTAATACTCTAGCATAGAGTATGTTGTACCTCCATTTCATATTTCTGGATCTCTAAAAACATCCTGTACTGACAGACTGTAATCAGGTTCTGAACAATGAGTATGTAAACAAGTAAATGAAATATGCAGATAGAAGAAAGACTTTGCTCCACTTCATTACTTTTCTCCTACCTTCTGCTTTCCCTTTATTAATTCATATTTTAGAACCTAAAATTAAACCAGCTTATATAAGCATGTATCGTAGAGTGCAGAATTCTGTTTATGTAACAATATAAAAATTAATTTCCTAATAAATACAATTATGTTTAGACAAATGGAGAATGAATCATTTTCTATATTGAGAAGGAGCAAAATTACAATTTGAGATCACTATAAGATTTAATTCAGATAATTCCTTTAATATCTTAAGCACGCACAAAAAATTACAAAGATAGCATCACCAACCCATTATTCTTATATAATACAGTAAAAGAAAAGAGTGAGATCTGGGAAATTTAGTGTCTAATATATACTAATAAATATGAGACATCTTTCCTAATGTGTATGGAAATGTTGTGGTGCATCGTGTGTAGTTGTCATAGTCTTCATATTTACATTTCTATTCCTCATCATGAAACTGTAAAATTTTTAATTTTGTTTTTGCTTTTCATTTTGGACACACCCAAGAATAGCCAAGAGCACACAGGAGCTATTTCCAGCTTGGGGAGTGGCTCATAGTAGGGTTACAGGATTCACACAATGGATAAAAACTCCACATTCTACATGAAAAGCATGAACTTCAGCCCACTGAGCTCTCTCATGCCTATGTTCCACACACACACACACACACACACACACACACACACACCCCTATAAATAGTATATGTCTTATAACAAACCATAAATCAAAATTATTAAGTATAAGAGAAACAGCTCATGCTCTGCCCTGCACACATATTCTGGCTATGGGAAAACAGGATTAAATAGCTAGCTAATTTAAACCATACAACACATACTCTAATATATATAGTTAACATTCAGGATCATTTATTCCACTAGCCATTTGTTAGTAGATCATTCTATCATTGTAGTAGGTCACTTGTATCTGGGTGACGAGGTACATGGTAAGATTAGTTTATGTACACACAAACTGTCACGTTGATTTATTGAGTAGGGATTATCACTATGATGAGTGACGTTGATATACAGAATAGCAGAAGAATTTAAGGAAACTCATCAGATATAGAATGCACGTATGTTCTAGGGAAGAAAAGGCATGACTGTACACTGTCAAATCAAAGCATCTAGTAATCGAACTGCCACTATAGTCTGACTTGTGCTACCAGGGCATCCTCAGTTTTAGTCTCTGCTATAGCAGAATAAGCATTCACAAGTCAGTAGCCAAATGAACCTTAATGAGATGGAAGCCATATCTGTATTCCTGATGCCACTGCATCCTTATATTTCATTTCCTGGAATCCTATAGCTGTTTCTTCTCTGTCTACATCTTAAAAAACAGAATTTATTGAAAGTATCTTAATGGACATTCAGAGTGCTTGCCATAACATGCTTTCTTTGGAAGTGGTCATTGGTTTGAGTAAATTGTTTTAGAGTACCTATCTAATGCATTGTATCTTTAAATATAATGTATATAGAATCTCTTCTGCCATCTGGGTGTTTAGAGTAACAATAGTTACCAGTATCTTAATTATTGGCTTCTGTCTGCTTTACCTTTTATAATTTTATTCATTTAGGTTGAGTTGTATTTGTAATTTTTACTGTTTTGCCCCTTTCATTAAAAACATCATGACTGAGGTTTAACTAAAGTAGCTTCAGGCTGTACTAGGCAAAGTTGAATTGACTTTGCACAGCTTGATTTCTTCAAGTCTTTGGATAATTAGCCATGAACTGCTACTTCCTGGGGCTTGTGGTCCATCAGGCTATTTTTAAAGGTATTCATGTGTCAAAGAGAAACACCATGGGGCAAGCCCCTGCATTGCCTTGCTCCATTTTGTGTTTCCTCAAGCTTTCAAAATAAATTCCAAATCCACCTTCTAGTAAAACTTCCCAAAGAAACTTCACAACATATGGCATTTTGTGTCTTATATATTAATACATCTAGGACCTTTTCCTATAACTTACTACTTAATTGTTTCCCCTCATTTCTGTGAAGTATTTTGTTCCTCATCCTTCTCCAAATTCTTCGAGCTTTTTAATCTATTTAGTTTTTACTATGGTGTGAGCTCTTTGGCACAGGGTTTTTGTTAAATACATGTGAAGATGGTACAACAACTTTCAGATTTAATCAGTAATAGTTTTAGTGTATGTTCTCATTTACGTTGCATCAGATGTGTTAATATAAAGAGGAATATTTAGTGGATTTGCAGATGCTAGAATTTGCATATGGAACAATATATTTTTGGAAGAGACCTCTCGAGAAATTATCACAGAGATTTCCAGCTACCTATTCACATACTAAGAGGCATCTGCGTTGTCATTCACGTCTGAACTTTCTACCGTCCTTCTTTTGCACTTTCATCACTACCCTGCACATTTTTTAAATTTCTTACAGTAGGCACTCATCCAACTTTTATCAAATACACTACCATTCAATTTTTTCTCTAAATTTTCACTTCCTTATTGAAATACCATTTACAGACTATACCCTTATAAAAGATATTTCACATTTTCTTAAAATAACTAAGCAAGCAAGCAAACAAAATACAATCAAAAAACAAATAAAGCCTTTAGTGCATGATTTTCTTACACTGAAGAAAGGAACTAAAGACAGGAATAAGATGTCCTAAGGGTAGTTTGAAGAAATGATTCTATCCAGATTTAGAGATTCCATGGTAACTTGAGCTGCTTTGATAATACAAGAAAATTATTTAAATGGGAGATAAACTACCACATGGGATTGAAATTCAAATGTTGACTATCACTTTTGGGACGGTCTTACCTATGCATACTAATTTTTGGCATAATTTTTTAATATAAACCTGCAAGAATGTTCTAGTGAGACATTCTATAGAAAACTGAGAAGTGATCCTGAAATCAGATGAAAATTTTCTCTGATTATAGAGAATATCAGCCTATATGATATACTCTCATATTGATTTTATTTAATTAAGCATTTTATTAGATGCCGCTAGAGTTTTGTTTTCTCTTATTTCATTAATAAAACTACTAGTTGATTAAATCGACTTAATTTATATAACTTCTGATTTTTTTTACTCTCCACTTCAAAAAATATGATGTTATGCATTGGTTTTGATGGTTAGGAAGGAATAAAAAGACATTCCACTTCATAGCTTGTTCAGACTAAGAACTTCTTATGAGCAAACTGTCTTCTTTTGTTCATCATTTTATTCATATGGCCTATTATTGTCCTCATGCATAATAGATATGCAGTAAAAATTTTTGAATGGAAGAGAACTCATAAACATGTGAGAGAAAGATGCACATTTTAATAAAAATATGTCTTAAGATTATTATTATTATTATGAGCTGTTATATACATCCACGAACACAAATATCAGTATGGCCTGACAGTGGCATTCAGAGAAAATGTTGCCTGGTAGGACCTGCAGTGTTGCGGGTCTTAAATCTTGGTCTTATCTTTCTATCTACTTTAAGTAAATGTGATGGTGGACTATGTTTGTGCAAATACATGGTTAACATTTTGGCTGCTCTACTGAATAAAGAGAAAGTGAGAGAAATTTAGACTTTGTCTCAACAAAATAAAGATACGATGGATAGAGGATAAGCAAAGAAGACATGTAATTGCATAAATTGAAACGCGGAGAGACAAATTTTTTTCTATGCGTAGAGACATGGTCTTTACAGAACAGGGTGAATTATGAGAAATAGCTTTGGGGGTTAACAGTCACTATTTACTACAATTGCATTGAACCAGGACCTGCTATTTCTAGAGCTTTTTGTTTTAAATTACATAGATGTTTTAAACACTTTGGAATGTCTGTATTACAGGTGAATAACTTCTAATTAATGTCCTGGTCACATAGACCATGGTGATAGGTTTCACTCATTCCTCATAGTGCATTTTAAGTAATATGCTTTTTTATCCAAGTGTGTTTAACTCTTTCATCTCATTACCCACCCTCAACCCCCACCCCCTAGTCCAGGTGAATAAGGACATTTCACCAAAATGTTCATCATGGCTTTGGTTGCTTATTCTTAAATAGCTGTATTCTCATAGATATAATAGTTTCTAAAATCTACACTTCAATTCAGTTTTTTATTCTTATATGTATTACACAATGGGCACACAAAATTGTGTGCCAATGGGAAGAACTACAAAATGACTATGACAATGATGTTAGTAAAAAAAAAAGACAGCTATTTTCAATTTTTTCCCATTTATTTTCCTTCTATTAATATGAAGTTGTAATCTCCAACAACCAGAACTGGCCTTCCACGTTATTTATTATTTCAATATAGGGGACAATTACATATAATTAGGTAGATGACACCACTCTTTTACTGGTGGAATTTGCTGTGAATGCATTTGCTTCTTATGGGAGTTGCTTTCTATTTCCTGCACCACTGCTCTGATGCTGTTTAGAGAGACCTAGTTTTTTTTTCCGTCCTTATTTATTGCTTCATTGGTCCGAAGCAGGAAGAAAGCATAGGAAAATCAGTATGCAACAGCCTGTGAATAGCTATCACAGGAGTCAGAGACAGAATTGCATATCAATGAGAAAACACCCAAGTAGGCACAAAGGTAAGCTTCCAGCAACATGTTCATTTGTGGGCGAATAAATCCAAGTCAATTTGTCAATTCCTTGTGATGTTGTATGGAAGTCATCATTTCCATCCATAAAAATAGAAATCATGTAATATTTTATTTATGCACCCTGATGTATTTCACATAATTTAATATTACTGAAGGCCAATAGTCAGTATCTTACTGCAAAACCTTAAAATAATTCCAATTTTTCAAAAAAGAAATTTGAAATTATGTCGATCTTTCTCTTGTTTTCCTGAAGAGTTTAGAGACCATAATTGAACTTGCCAGAAAGTTATTTGGAAAATGATCTTAAGTCAGCATATACCCAAAAGATAGACTCTCAGTTAATGGGTCTTGAAGAATTGGTGTATATTATGAACTATTTTTGGATTCCACTCTTGTGAAAAACTTTTTGTACAAAGAATGTTTAATGTTTAGTCAATGTTGGTGTTTCTTCATGTCTTTGAAATCTACAGTTTAAGCCTCCAGTGTGCTTTCAGCTCCTGTAAAAATCTATTGCCATTTTACCTTTGTAAATGCAATCTATTGTTTTTGCACTGTGTATATTGTTAATAATAGGGTTTCATGCATAGAATATTACAGTACCACACATCCCACCCAATTGTCTTTTTCTCTTCACCACTGTTCTGCATACTACAGTAGCTCCCTTTCCTCTCAGGACCTCCTTCCTCATCATGGCAAAGTTTCTACTAATAAAATAGTTTTTAGTTTCTGTTGCTTTCAGAAGCAGCAAACATACAGTCTTTCTGAGCACTTCAAAAAGATGATCTTTTGAAGATAATCTTGGTGCCTTACACAATTTCTTCCATCTATATTTCTAATTCTTTGATTTTTCTTGGCAATAACTTTTTATGGCCTTCTCTGACTAGATGCAGTGTCCTTACTCCCATAAAGAAGATAAAGAAGTTATTATTAATACCCCTTTGCTAAGCAATTACTTCTCAATGTTCAGTATATCTTAGCTGTAGGGTAATCGGATACATTGGATTCTCTTACTTTTCCTTTTCACTGGATCATAGATATCCAGGTCTGCAAAGTTTTAGTACAAGCCAATATAGCATAGTGGATGATCTTGGAGGCCATCTCATGGGGCAATCTAAATTTCCATAATTGTCCCATCTGCTGGATTTATGACCATGAACTAGCTACTTATTTGACCTAGGATATTTTTCTCTTTTTCTCTATACAAATGAGAAGATATATATATATAAATATATATATTTATTTATTATATATATATATCTATTACATATATACTACGTTTATATGCATAAATATGTGTTTACTTATATGTTGTGACAACACAGGGAAATAAATAAGATCATTTAAGTAAATGAGTTGACATACAGGTAACAGAAAAAATGCCTTCAGGGGCCGGGAGGCGATAGCCCAGCGGGTAGGGCGTTTGCCTTGCACGTGGCCGGCCGGGTTCGATCCCCGGCATCCCATATGGTCCCCCAGCACCGCCAGGAGTAATTCCTGAGTGCAGAGCCAGGAGTAACCCCTGAGCACTGCCGGGTGTGACCCAAAAAAAGCAAAAAAAAAAAAAAATTCCTTCAATTCAGACAGAAAAGGCTTTGTAGCTGAATCTACCAAACAGCAGTCTATTATTTATAATCATAGTTAAATTCACTAACACTGCACTGAAATCTTTAAAATAATGAATATTTAGTATTTAGTAGTTATTAGCACTGGAATAAACTTTATTATCCAATAGAATTAATTTTGAAATTATTCTTCTTCAAGATGGCCTTGACTCTTTACAATTCTGTATACTTGTCACTTGTCACTTGTCTTCCCATTGTTCAAGGATTTGCTCGAGTGGGCACAGTAACGTCTCCTCCATTTACTGGGAATCAGGTCAATTATTGTTACTGTTTTGGCATATCGGATACACCATGGGTAGCTTTCCAGGCTCTGCCATGGCTCTAGGCTCATCCCAGGGGGCCCAGTCTTTTTCTATGTCAGACCATCAACCATCCGTGGACAGAGCCCTGAGTGTAGACAAGCCTGTTCTCCTTCTGCCACCTGCTGATGCAGCCAGGCACCACAGCCACACCTGCAACACCTTGAGGGGCAGGAATTCTATATACAAGAATTTATATTTGTATATTATAGAAATATACAGACACATGAGAGAGAAAAAAAATGAGCATGGTATGTCCCTTTATTATCTTTACCCAATTTTAGAAGTCATCTTGTGACCATTCTTATTCTAGTCATGCTTTCACTATACACCACTACAACAGCCCCTCAGCCCTCCAGATAATTTGAAATTAAATTATTTCTGCAATTGGGGCCGGAGTGATAGTCCAGCCGTTAGGTCGTTTGCCTTGCATGCACCCGACCCATGCCGGCCCGGGTTCAATCTCCGGCATCCCATATGTTCCCCGAGCACCGCCAGGAGTGATTCCTGAGTGCAGAGCCAGAAGAAATCCCTGAGCATTGCCGGCTGTGACCCAAAAAAGAAAAAAAAATATGTCTGCAATTATTTCCATATATGAATCCAAAAAATTAAAAATATAACTACAAGGTGATAAATTTTATTTAGCATTATCAAATATTTAGTCAATATTCAAATGTTCTATAATAGAATCAACAAAATATATAAAATACCTTACTGCTTAAAAATTCTTTGTTGTATTTTCATTTACCTAAAAATTGAGTTAACATAAATTGTATATTCATTTACTTAGAATTTTAATTTTTATACTAATTTAAGGTATTTATCCACATTTTGATTTCCATATGATTGCTTTTCATCTTTAGTCCTTTCAATATTTTCTGGTACCAGCAAAATATCCTATTGCTTATCACTCTGAGGCTAACTATGATCTAATGTTGTTGATCTATTGCAATTGGTCAATCTATCTTGAAATTTCCTTTAGGAGCAAGTTTGCCTACCATTAACTTCTACTTGCAATTTATTTTTTCCCTGGGAGTTGGTGTGATGTCTTCTAGTACCAGGATTTACTCCTGATGTGTGCTCAGGGATCACTCCTGGTAGTGGTTGGGAAAAAATGAAGTGCAGAGAACTGGGCTGGCCTGTGTTTGTCAAGTGCCTTAAGTCCTTTTGTATTTCTCTGGCCCCGCTTTCATTTTAATTATGAAGTAATTTGTTTTCCCTAAAAAAGTAGTTTTCACTGCCAGCTTACAACTTTAAAAAATTTTGGTAGGGATTATAATCGAATATAGGAACTATAATCACATGTAGACCAGGTGCTTCTGTAGGGTAGAGTCCTGAATTTAAGCTCTAGCATTGAATGGCACCATGAGCACCATCCAGCTCACCCTGGTCACCATCAAGTCCCAGGGAGGATGCCATAGTGGTCTCCCTCAATCAGCCTGTTCTGAATGAACCTCATGATTGCCTCCATTTCTTCTGCCAGTACATCATGGGTCCACACAGAATGCTGAGGAGTAGCTTTGTGGATCATTTGAGAACCCCAAACTTTTAAGATCAACTGCAAGCAAATAAATCCATTGTATCAAGGCAGAAACAATATTTATTATCTTAAGCAGTAAATAAATTTTACCTTTTATCTTACTATTATCTTAAGCAGTAAATAAATCTTACCTTTTTCTAAATAAACGTTCTTTGAAATATTCTTCACAACAAACACACTCTCCCTCTTTCAAGACCTTTTTCCATAAATACTATTTGAAATACTGTTCACAACAAGTACCGTTTGAGATTTGTCCAAATAATGTATATAATTTGTAAGAGACCCTTGGCATTTGTCTTCCGCAAATACCCACACCTCTTTTCTTGACTAATTTTGCTTTTAGCGACTTTCACATGAGCATACTACTGCCAGTCACTTGATTATAATCTGACTGACATTAGCAATAAATCCATTCAATTTGTCTTGTACAGTGCTTACTTATGGCTGCCATCAACAGGGCTGTAAAGAGCAGGCTAAGCCTACCAGTAGCTCTTGACTCACCATGCCACCCGGGTCGTACTCCCAGTAAAGAGAACACATGCAAGAAACCAGGAGTCAACTGACTTCCTTAAATTTTGGTATTGACTTTTTCATGTAATTAATCAAGGGACAATAGAAGGTGTTAGTGATTTCACCAATGGCATTTGGCCTGCCAAGAGGAAGTTTAAGTCCCTTTTGTCATTGGTAACAACAGGCCCAATGATTGAAGCTGACCTGTGTGCCTTTGAGGGTTGAGATGGCTTCGTGAATGACTTCATTAAAGTTAGCATCAAATTTTATACCTTTTTTCTAATCCCCTATGTGGGGAAAAATACTTCCAAGAGTGCTCATAAGTAAGAAATGTATTTGAAATAAAATATAAAACATTTTCTAGAAATCAACTGACCCAATTTTCTACTAGTTTTTGTACATGAATGTAATTTTGCTTTTATACAACATAAGACATGCATGTTTGTGTACTGCATTTATAAGAATATTCTTTCAACTGTATTTAATTGGCCTGGGAAGGTTAAATTCTCTTCTGAATTTTCTGACTCTTCTCACATTGTGGGTTTGATGGAATATGAAAGCTTTCATACTAGTGCTCGCTAAATTAAACACTTAGAAGTCAAACCTATCTACTAATTTCTAACCTTCTAATTTTATAAGGTGAGAAAACGTATTTTTTTCTATGGCAAGTTTATACATTTCCCACAAGCAGTATGAGAAAATAAAAGTATAAAATGAAAAAAATATTACTGTGATTTGGGATCCTAAACAAATCCTAATCCTAAACTGAAAAGGACAGTTTCAAAAATAGCTGTTGGGGCCGGAGCAATAGTCCAGCAGGTAGGGTGTTTGCCTTGCATGCAGCCAACCTGGGTTCGATCCCTGGCATCCCATATGGTCCCCCCAAGCACTGCCAGGAGTAACCCGAGTGTAGAGCCAGGAGTCACCCCTGAGCATCGCTGTGTGCTACCCAAAAAGCAAAAAAAAAAAAGCTGCAAATAATATTAGGGGAAATAAAGACGAAATTTGAGATAATATTTAACTAATTATTGTTTGAGATAAGCAGTTGGCGACTATATCAAGTAACCAAAATCTTAAGATCTATATATTTTCTAGAAATTGTGAAATTTATCAAAGCGCACACAAACAGATGCAAAAATTTTATTAATTTTCATGCTCATTATGCAGGAAAAAATAACAAAGGACATGCTATAATTCTGTTTTTATTTATTTATTTATTCATTCCTTCATTCGTTCGCTCATTCATTTTTGCTTTTTTGGGTCACACCCAGCGATGTTCAAGGGTTACTCCTGGCTCTACACTCAGGAATTACTCCTGGCCGTGCTCGAGGACCATATGGTGGGATGCCACAGATCGAACTGTGTTGGCTGTGTGCAAGGCAAACACCCTACCTACTGTGCTATCTCTGGCCCCCCATACTATAATTTTGTAATAGAAATAAAATCTAATTCTAGTTTTTCTCCTTTCTATTCAATTTTATACCAGTAACAATTATAGACCTCATTCCCATGACCTGATGTAATGGTTTGAGGCTCTTTATGTTCCTGGAGTGGGCAGATGCCCTTGGGCTATCTTGCATGTGGCAGGTCATATGAAGATGTTACTGGTGCCCGCTTGAGTAATCAATGATCTACGGGAAGTCAAGTGATCAAGTGATCAAGCTAGCACATCTTATTAAATCCATAAATAATAAATCAACTGCAAAGGGTTTGTACCTTTTAATCCTCATTTCAAACTCATTATTTGCAAATATTTTAAATGGATCAGGACAAGTGTCTCTAACCTTCAAATTTTTATGATTCAGTTATGCTGACTTAAATCTATTGAATACCACCATCTTCCACCTAGTGCCACAAAGAAACCGTTTACTAAGAGAACCATTTACTAACATTTCCCTCAATCACCTAACCATTTTATTTTCAGATATATAAATAGTAACTACTTTAAGGCATATAGTTCAACCCTTACATTATAAAATGAAAGTAAAAATAAAAAAAAAAACTTCCCTTCACAAACAGAAAATCTGAAGGCTTTTCTGATAATCATGAACATATATTTTGCATTTCTTAAAGTGACAAACATGAACATATGTTTTTCAGTCTAACTCCAAATTTTCTGAAAATTTACAAATATACTGCACAGTCACTTTACAGTATGTGAAAACAAGGTGAGGTTGTATCTGCAACCGTGTCAGCAATCTCTTATTTCTGTCAAGGTCAAGACAGAATTCCCCCTTCGCCTCCTTTTGTTGTTGTGATGACTTGCAATGCAGAGCACCTGGTGATGCTCACAAGTTACCACAATTTCCCTGTGATCCTGAGCATGACAGACACGTATTGTGGGTATTACACTTGTGTGGGGCAGTTCCTGCTAGACTCAATCTTCAGCGATCATGGCTGCCAACAAGTGCTCTATCCCCTCAGCAATCTGTCCCATGATAGATGCTTTTAACTGAGATAGTTCCAAGGAATGGATCAAACTATTATGATACATAACCTCATGATAATCAATTTTATAAGCTAGCACTTATAACTTAATTATTTAAAAGTAACTCCATAGAGGACCAAAGAAATAGTTCAGTGAGAAGTTCTTAAGCGTGGCCACCCTGAATTTTATCAACAGTCATGCCATATGGTCTCCCAGAATTCCACCAAAAGTGAATGCACAGTGTAGAGTTGAGAGCATGCCCTGGGCAACTCAAAACAGAAATATTCAAGTGTTATAAATATTAAACCTAAATCAGAATAATTATTGCATTTAAATCTTAAGCATGTATGGAAGTAGCACAAACTGATTTAAATTGTTAAATAGCTTGAAGTCAATTTGGTTTGTGAAAATTCATTCATAATTAGAAAATAAATTCCAACATTAAAAAGTATCAGTATGAGAGGACTTTCAGATGGGTCCACGCCAGTGTGCAAGGCATGGATTAACCCCAGACCGTGTTTGATTTTTATTTCATTATAATAATTTTCAGATGTTTTAGTATCTATGTTCCACTTATTTCTGTTGATAAGTGGTATTCTATTAAACACATATAATAATTTAAATGAATTAGCTTAAATAAGTGTATCCTGCTGATGAACATACGGTTGTTTCTAGTATTTTACTATTACAGATAAACTGCTATGAAAATATAGCTTTCATGGGCGATTACTGTTGTTTCTTTTGGAATAAATACCTGAAATTGGACAGATAAGTAGTAGATGCATTAGCTTTGTAAGAAATTCCTAAAATTTTTCCAGAATCATCTCATTTTTAATTTCCACCAATTTGGTTGGAAACTCCAGTTTCTTCTCAATCTACTCAACGCTTGAGTAGAGTTGCTGGACTGCAACTCTAATTAGTCTAATAATTCTACAATGAAAACTCATTATGAAATTTTTCCAGAATTGCATGTTGATTTTGCTGTTTCTTTTCTGTATATGCTTATATATGCCATGAAATGATCACTACAACCAAATTAATCAATATAGCAATTTCCTCATACAGTTGTAATTTATGTGTGTAGAAAGAACACCTGGGATCTATTCTTAAGGATGATAGTGAACGTACAGTGACCAGAGCACCTAATTTGCTTAAGGCTGACCTGGATTTGATCTCCAGCACCACATATGATCCTCCAGGTCTTCTGAGAGTGATCCCTGAGCTCAAAACCAGAAGTAAGCCCTGCTCTAAACTAGGAAAGGCTCCCAAATCAAAAACAAAACAAAAGCAGAACTAATCTGCAAACTTTAATTCTACAATACAATATTATTAACTATATTTATGCTGTAGTATATATTCTTAATCTGCATTTCCCACAATGTTGATTTTTATCAGTATTGATTTACCATTTAAAAATGTCCTTTGGAAAAAAAACTTGGTTTAATTATTTGATCATTTATGTATGTTTTTATTGTTTTGAAGGGTTAGGCTTCACCCATCAATGCTCAGAGTTCTCTCCTGGGTCAGTTTTAGTGGTGCTTAGGGGACTATGTGTTGCTGGAGATTCAACCAGATCAACCTGCACAAAGCAAGTACCTCAACACCAGTACTTTCTCTCTGGCCTCTTTCATTCCATTTTCAAGTTGGGGCTGGTAACTTTCTTATTACTGATTTTTACAGTGGGTGAAGGTGGTGCTTGACTATGTCTAAATGTAAATCGTTAGTTGGGCTTATAATATGTGAATATTTTCTCTTCGTTTTTAGCAATGGTTTTCAAAGACAAATTCTTTGTGTTGCAATGGATAGCAGAATGGTGGTATCTCTTTGCTCTAGTGATTTTGTATTTTTCAGAGATATAAAAACCATTGCTTGACCTTATGGCAATTTTCATTTTTGAGAAAGTTCCATAATATTCCGTTTCGCCTGCATCAATTTACATATTCACTGACATACACACAGATTCTCTTTTATCCATATTTGGTCAACTCTTTGATCTCTTGTCCTTTTTATATCAGTCATTCTAGTGGTTTCCTTCTTTTCGTCAGATTTTTTCTGCTCTGGGATTATATGAGTTTATGTTAACTCTGTTTCACAAATGTGATTTCCAAATAACCTCTCCTATTCTGTGAGAGGCTTTATCATTTGTTGAACTCTCTTTGCTATCAGATTTTCAGTTTGATATAGTTTCAAATGATTGCCAAGTCCGGGTATCGGGGATCTTACTCCATTTTGTTTTCTTTTTCAGTTAGCTGCATTTCTACTTACTAACTCTTGCTTTAGTTGTTTTTGCAAAAAGAGTCTTGGATTCCATCGAAGTTATAAGTTTATTTGCTGAAATCCATAGCCCCAATCATATAACCATTTTTCCAAAGGAAAAAAGAAAAAGCAACAAACACAAATAATTTGTCATTTCCCCCTATGACAACTAGAGTTATTTTTCAATTTGGAGCAGACATGGCTCTATGTTTGTGGCCTGCCATTGAATAGCTGTTTTCAGTCAAGGTAGCTATTTTTACATTCTTCGAGGGAAAAACTGTATTTTTATTTTCAAATTGGAGTAGTCATGATCTTTAGAGTTATGTGGGGAACTTTGGGGAATATGTACCTTTACTCTAACATGCCCTGTGTAAATGTAATCCTCTAGCAAAGTAGAGATGGAAAGCTTAAACTTTAAAGCTCACTTATTTGAAATCCATAGGCACATAGAATGATAGAAAAAATATTTACCACATTCAGCACATTCACCTGGGTCCTGAGGGTCCTATCTACCAAATGCCATATTTTAGTAGCTGAATATAGAGAATTAAAAGTTTCCTTTGGGAAGAAACTGGGGTCACAACTGGTGAAGATACCCACAGTAAAATTAATACTTAGGGAAGGTGGACAACGAAGCTATGCATTATTATTTAGCCTGTTTAATCATTTTATTCATTATGGCATATTGCTAATTTAGTTGTTGATTGATTTCAAAAGTAACCAAAGCATTTTTCCCCAAACTTATTTTTTTGGAGGGGGCACAACCAGCAATATTCAGGCATTACTACTAGCTCAGCACTCAGGAATGATTTCCGGAAGTACTCAGGTAAACATGGGGGATGCTCCATATGAAATCCTCATTGGCTACAAGCAAAGCCAGACATTGCCTACTTACTGTCTCTTTCAGTCCAGTTCCTAAACTTTTTTTTTCTTTTTTTTTTGCCTTTTTGGGTCACACCCGGCAATGCTCAGGGGTTTCTCCTGGCTCTGCACTCAGGAATTACTCCTGGCGGTGCTTGGGGGACCATATGGGATGCCGGGGATCGAACCCAGGCCGGCAGAGGCCGGCTGCATGCAAGGCAGACGCCCTACCCGCTGGGCTATCGCTCCGGCCCCCAGTTCCTAAACTTTTGATGTTATGATTTGACCTATGGTTTGAAAAATTTACCCCTGAAAGAACCTTTTCAGGGGTAAATTTTCACAACCCAGCTCCTGGAATATGGATCAGTAGATGTGAGTTAATTAAGTCCAAAGGTCTCTATATGTACTTTCATTAAAACCCTTAGTTGATCCTGAGACACTTCCTATATGACTTAAGACCTCAGGATGCAAAGTACAAGCAAGGATGCAGGTCTTTTGGATTGTTCAGAGTTCTTTTTTCTTTTGGAAGACAACTGCAGAACTCAGGAATTACTGGCTCTGCAGTCAGGTACCACTCCTGATGGACTCTGGAAATGTTTGGAGTGTCAAGGATGGAGCCCAAGTTTTCCAGTGATGTCAAAGCACAATCTTTTTCTGCTGCACTATTGCTACAGTTCCAGCATTATTTTTAATTTATAATGCAGTTAATGTAGCTCAAGTTTTTATTCGATTAGTTTAGTAAATGTGAAAGAATTGAAATCATCTAAAAAAATTTCATGTGCCTTCCTTATTTAATTTCTTAGCACTATAAATCATCTAATAATGGAACAAAGTTTTTTCATTATATATAATTCAAGTAAATAGTTTTTCATTCACTTTTACTTGTAAGTTCTGCCTTAACATGTAATGGTCTACTTAAGCATAACTTTTGCATTAGGGAGCAGGGAAATTTGCTGACAATCCAAATGTTTGAAATGGGCTAGAGATAACAACTTTAATATCTAGAGATGTATTTTTATATGAGTCTCATGGTATCTTAGGCGTTTTGGTAAATCATTTTTCTTTTTTAAAATTTTTATTTAATTTTTACTTCCGGAAGTCCTGTCAGCCAAGCGCAGGTCTCAACAACCACCACCTCCTGACTCACCTACTAGCCTGCTCTTCAAATTCACAAACTAAATATTCCAAGGAGATGCAGGCCAAGCAGGTGAAATCCATGGACACACCGGTAGCCCTGGATGAAAAGTTTGGAGTCTTATTGTGGGAGGGGCAGAAGGAGTCTTCACCCTGCTGAAGCCCAGGAAGCCACACCCGTTCCCAACTGCTGCTGCCGACTCACCAATGGCCTGTGGATTTACTTCCTGATCTCACTAAGGATCTCTGCACTCATGCCAGTTCCGTGAGGTTCGTGTTATCCTCCAAATTCCAGAGAGCTGAAATTCCAGTATGAGCACACCAAATTAGATGAGAAAGTTAACACAGAAGCCAATTAAACTCAACAAACAGAAACAATATCACAGAAGCTAGGAGAGCAGAGAACAGCTTAGTCAATCCTTAAAGATGTAATGAATCCATGGTAAACTATAATAATTTTTACAAATTTCATTTTACTGAAGTATTTTTGATAATTTCTTTAGCCATTTTTGTAGCAAGCAATATAAAACAAATTATTGTGTGCTTGCTAAAGGGGCAGGCTTGTGTGTGTGTGTGGGGGGGTGTTGGGAAAATGGAGGTGATGCTGGAAGGAAGGTCAGTCCAGTGGTAGAATTGTGTTGGAACATCAAAAACCCAAAACAACTGTATCATGAGCAAAATTGTAAACCATTTGTTTAAATAAAGTAAATAATAATAAATAATTTTTCAATGAAATAACCATGAATTATTGTTATTGACAGGTTCTACACAGGAAATATTCTGACACATATCCCACCATCAGTGTCAATCCATCCACTTGTGTTCCCATATTCCTTACAGCATGGAATCTTCATCATAGGATATCCACATATTAATAAATCTATAGCATTTTAAGGTTTTTCCATATGAAATCCTCTTGATTATTATTGTGAAATCATATTTGAACCACATACCAGTCTTTTGCTTTTCATCTTTACTTTTGTTTCTTTGTATTATTTTCCAGTTTCCCTGACTTTCTGTGTATCTCCCTTGCCCTGAGCACATTCTACAAAGAAATCAATGACTTTATGACTAAAATTGAAATGCTTCCAGATCGCCCCAGAACATTTTAAATATATGCATTTCATCTCACTGCCAGATCTGATGTTTTCTCAAGTGCTCAGTTACTGATTTCAAGGTCTTTGTGGTTTCTAGATGCTTCTCCTCTCTCTGCCTATGTTTCCCATTTGCATTTTTTTTTGCTTTTTTGGGGGGGTCACACCCAGCAATGCTCAGGGGTTTCTCCTGGCTCTGCACTCAGGAATTACTCCTGGTGGTGCTCAGGGAACCATATGGGATGCTGGGGTCCGAACTTGGGCCAGCCGCATGCAAGGCAAATGCCCTACATGCTGGACTATCACTCTGCATTGTTTCCCACTTGTATTGCCTATAAACTGTATCCAGAGTTCATAACAGAGCTGAAAACTAATGCCTAACTGTGAGAAGATAAAGCAAATTTCATCAGGCAAAGCGTTAATTGCTACTCAGTATGACCTATGCCTAGCAATAGATTAGGAAGTAATTGACTGTCATAAATTATTATAATTATATGATATTTCAAAGAGTTGTTCTGAGACATGTGGTTATAATACCTGAATACTAAATTTCTTAAAAAGCTAGCTAGAATCTTTATAGCAGTTTTCCTTGAAGAAGAGAATTCTGCCTGCAGGTCTGTGGATAAACTTAACTTTCTGTAAAATCATCCTTAAGCACTTTTATGACATCTCTCAGGAAAGAAACTCCACTGAATCCTACTAGTCCAAGAAAATAAGAAAAGTCTGGAAACTTAAGCTTCAAAGTTGCCAGAAGCACAAATTACAGCAATTTGATCTAATCACTGAATAAAATGAGCTTGCTATTGTTTTATTCCCCTTTTAACTAGAAATAAAAATTCCAAATATGTCTCAAGTAAACTGATTTACTGATTTCCCCCGAAATAGATTCCCCCTGGTGGGTTGACAAAGGGGTAGGAAATGGTGGTGAGGCAGAGAACAGCAACATGTGTGATTTTCTACTCACATTAAGAAAGTTTTCAATCAGCTATTGTAGAACTTAAAATGCATCTTTTCATTGTTCTTTTTCTAAAAACCAACCTGATATTCCCCTTTTTCATATCTACTTTTTAAAGGGCAGCATAAGAAATCTTAGAAACAGTTTAATTCCCATATTGAATTGCCTTTTAGTTTTATTTTAAAGAATGAAGAGATCTTAGTTTGGTTGTATCTGGAGACTTGGAAGATCCCTGAAGCAGAACCATTTAATATATAACTTCTCTTACACACAAGCAAACTTTAGTGGCATAAGAAAATATTGCCTTTGAGAGGTCACCTAAACCAATCACATTCCTACAGAACTTTTCAACTGAATAGTGTATAACAAAATCTGAAGTTACCAGCTACTTTCTCAGTGAAAGCAGTGGGTCTGAATATTTAAAGCCATCCCCTGAGAACAACACAAAGATGGAGGAGGTGGAGAGAGTCAGGGTACATGTAGAAAAAGAAAAAATATGAAACTCCTTCAAGGAAGGGAGAGGCACAACAGCTTATCCGCAGCCCTACCTTCCTTAGCTCCCCACCCACTTCTATCATTTGTCCTTGTTTCTACCACATATTTCCCCCAAAATATCTCATTTTATCGCGTGTGATCTTATGTTCTAGTTTTGTGTTGTGGTATTTGAGAAAACAAGTTATTTCTTTTTTAATTTTAATTTTTTTTTGTTTTTGGGTCACACCCGGCAATGCTTAGGGTTTTTCCTGGCTCTGCACTCAAGAATTACTCCTGGAGGTGCTTGGGGACCATATGGAATGCCGGGATTGAACCCGGCCGGCCTGGGCCGGCTGCGTGCAAGGCAAACGCCCTACCCGCTGGGCTGTCAGTCCAACCCCTTGACCAGTTCTTAAATGGTAATAGCGTCTCTTTAAAAGTGAGCAGAACTGGAGAATACATTTTGTGGTAACTGCTTTTATATCCTATACATCAGATGCTATTCCCCATTAATGGTTTTCTTAGAAATCATCTCTTCCTCATCTAATAGAGAAATTTATATTTCCTCATATCTTTATGTTTATACTACAACTTTTAAGTTGGTACAATATTGTGTTTGGTCTGTTAAGAAAATGAAAGACATCATCTAAACCATGCTTAAATATACCATTAATGAATTACAATAAACAATAGATTACTTGGCCCTGTATTTACTGCTGACTACATATTACACATGTTTTATGAATGATATCAGAGGCACACAGATAGCATAATATAGAGTATTCTGGGTAATGTTTGGAGCACAGTTCTTTCTGCACTAAAAATACACATCTATATTTTCTCTTTACATGCAGTTTTCCATAATTCAGTCTATAGAACTTCATAGTCATTAATCAGGTTTATAAAAAATGGCAGTGCTTCCAAAACTCTTTTCATAACTAATGCCTAATATGTTATCTAATTGATGAGGGAGGAAAGCTAGTTTTGGTAAGATAAGAGCATTCCCTCTAAGTAATTCTAAACAAATCTGGCTTGATATGAACTGTATATCTTTAGTATTACTGAGAAAAGACTACAGTAATCTTTGCTTTGAAATGTTCCTTAAATTTTCATGTGGCTTCACATTTTCATGTGGTTTCACACTGTCAGTTCCTTGGACCTGATTCAAAATGTCAAAACTATCCTGTGTTTCCATCCTGAATTTAAGATACATTGTTTCATAAAATTAGATTTGCCCCAGGAGTAGTTTTCCAATATTCAAAAAACAAGAATCTATTTATTTTAGTTTATTCATTGTATGTGTGTGTGTGAGGGGGAGGCTCATAGTTGTATGTACTGGGGTCTCCCAGATATTTTCCATGATGGTTCAATGTGAGGGCACAAGAATGTGGTGCTGCTAGCACCCTGGGGTGTCTGGTATTATGAAGGAATTGCAACCAAACTCGAAGACTATGCTCAGAGATGCTGGTGGACTCGTGTAGTGCAGAAAATTAAAGTGGGTGTTGGCCACAAAGGCAAACTCCCTAATCACTCTACTTTCTCTCTGGTGCCTAAAACATGACTTTAAATTAAATATACAGAATTTTTTTATTGATTCTGATTTTCAATGTACCAAACAGCCAAAGCTGTGTTTCCTATGAGGTTAAATTCAAGTATGTTATTTGTTATGTAACAATTAATTATGCGATGCTCACATAAAATTGTGAAAAAATGGAAATGAGAATAAATCCTGCATTGTGATGCTATGTTTGATCTGATATAAATATTCTAATTAAAATTGTAATTTTTACAGAAATGGATTTTTTTTCTGGATACTTTCATACTGGAAATGGTTTTATTATGATTTTCTAAGAATTCTGGAAAGTTTTGTTTTGTTTGAGGGCCACAACTGGTGGTGTTCAGGCTTATTCCTGGATATGTGCTCAGAAATCACTTTTGGCAGTGCTCGGGAGCCATATGCTATATCAGGGACTGAAAATATGAAAATCAAGAACCTCAACAGCTGTATTGTTTCTCCAGGCCATCTTTAGGTACTCTTATGAAACTGAGCAAAGAAAAGTTTAGTGAGTTTACATGTTTCTGCTTAGAGAATTATTCTAGTAGATCCAGTCTAGAAGAATGGATGGATCAACCATTCACAAGCAGAATAGATGTAGTTTATGCCATTTAGAAACAGATGAAAAATAAGGTAACTTTCTTTAATTTAAGACATTATCCTAGTACTTCTGAATTCAACTATCAAGCATTTCTTAGGTTGCTGAAAAAAACCATTTCCCACATATGAAAAAAGTAAAATATGTTTTTAGACTATAATTATCTGACCCTGGTTGTTTTCCAGTTAAAAATATACCTGTTGGAGCCTCAGATGCAGTTGGGGAGCTGAAACTTGGCTCTCCCCTGCTCAGCTGACCATGGGGTCCCAGGAGGACAGATGGGTTTTGGGTGTTGGCCCATCACCTCTGAGGGGTCCTATAAGCAGCCAGATGAGACTCACCCACCACATTAGCAGCCATTTTTGCTGTCCAGATGCTGCAGCACATTAGAGCCTGGGAGGGACGCTGACTCAAGTCTAGATTAACAGAGCAAAACGAGTTCGAGCCCTGGTAGGCAGCTCCCAGAAGCGGGAAACACCAGGAATTCATCAGATGGAGCTGGGGTCGGCCCTTTCCCTCTCCATTTTGTCTGAGCCCAGTAGCCCCGCTCAGGAGCTGTCCTGGGGCGACCAGCCATAGCATGCAGAGCCTCAGACACAGCTGGGAGAACTGGAACTCGGCTCTCCCTAGCTCAGCTGACTATGAGGCCCCCAGGAGGACAGATGGGTTTTGGGTGTTGGCCCATCACCTCTGGGGGGTCCCAGAAGCAGCCAGATGAGCTTCACCCAACACATTAGCTGCCGTTTTTGCTGTCTGGACACTGACCATGAAGCCCATAAGTTGAGTGGCCACTTGCGGCCACACGCTCCATCAAACTAGTGGAAACAATTATGTCTTTAATGTACTGCATTCTACGAGGTGTGGAAAGGTAGGCAGGAGGGAGAGATAGAGAGGAGAGAAAATATATACAGAACCCGACAAGTAGTTGGGGTGCGGGAGGGGAGGGAGGTGGGGACATTGGTGATGGGAGATAGGTTCGAGTGGAGGGATGGGTGTTGGAACACTGGAACCAAAACTCGTGCATGAGCCTATTGCAATTGTATGTCTAAAAGTGGTGTAATAAAATTAAAAAATAAAGAATATAAAGATAAAAAATATACCTTTTGTGTGTTGAAGGTTAAGAGCAAAATACTGTTTTTTAAGAAAAGAGTATGACCCCAAGAGAGATTATTTACAAAATTGTCTCAAGAAAAATAACTAAAACATTGATCACATTATATTACTAATTTATGACAAGTAATTTGTTGCAGTGACAAATTCACATTTTGTGAATTTTTTGTCAAGATATTTTAGATAAATCCATTCCTCAAGTTCAGTAATAAGAGAGAAGCTACTCTAAATTGAACAATTTAATTTAATCTATTTTGTCAAACCATGCTTATCATTGTACAAATAGCCCCTGAGATTCTTTTATCTTAGTTTTGTAGAGGTTTTGTTTTCTTAGACATAAAATTCTGACATAATATTCTCTAGGCAGCTTTTAAAAAAAATGTCTGTTCTTATAGACTAATTAAGGAAATGCAGTTGTAAGCAAAACAGGCAACATATATTGCAAATTAATTGCTAAAAAATCCACACTATATGATGGAATGATTTCAAGTGTTTGAGACATTCCCCTTGGAATTTCATATTGATGAGAAGGGACTCAACTCAGCAGTAGAATGCTTGCCTTGCATAAGTTTGATTACCAGCAACAGAAGGTAGTAACAAGATGAACCCCAATAAATTTTCCTACAGGCATTCCCATATAATCATATGAAAATATAGAATTATTGATTATTTACCCTCATATATATAGAATTACCAATAATTTTGTATAACATATGTATGACTGATAATTGTCTCTCTTTATCTATATACAGATAGATAGATAGATAGATAGATAGATAGATAGATAGATAGATAGATAGATAGATAGATAGATAGATAGATAGATAGATAGATAGATAGATAGATAGATAGATAGATAGATAGATAGATAGATAGATAGATAGATAGATAGATAGATAGATAGATAGATAGATAGATAGATAGATAGATAGATAGATAGATAGATATGAGTCACTATTAGGGTCTCCCAAAGAGGAATCAGAAGGGTTATGCTTGGAATATCACACCATACTCAAGTGAGAGAAGGAATCCAGAGTCAGGGATGCTGTCTCATTTGCCAAGGCATTGAAACTCAGATGGGCTGGACATGTGATGCAATTTGGAGACGACCTCTGGACTAGAGCCATTACTGAATGGATCCCACTGGACATCAAAAGGTCACGTACTTGGGAGTGATCCCGAGCACTCCTAAGACACAAAGAATGAGACAAATGAGCACATAAGGAAATAAACAAGCATACCTTTACACGGACTCTCCTAGCTTTAGGGTCACTTGGGTAGTCATTACTTCTCTCCCAGTCAGGCCATTTATATAATATTGTATTATTTGCCGACTTGGGCTTCCAACATGGGAGCCATCGTTTAAGTTGATAGACACATTAAGTGTAGCTGATAGCAATCAACATTTCATAGGCACATGCAGAGAAGAGATATATAGCTAGCCAATCTGCAGGCACCCTTATTGTTTAGTCATGACAGATTCCTATTCTATGTTTTCCCCAATGTTGTCCTCTACATCTATAAGATACTACACAATTTTATTCTTTGCTTGCCTGGGTATATATTTACAGCCAGCAGACATGTGTTTTCTATTCTTTTTGCTATTCTTTTCTGGATGCATGTTTTCAAGCCCTTTGTGTTTTAAGATCTAAGCTGTTTTACCCAGGGGACAATTACAGCGTTGGGGCTTTTGGTTAGGGGAATGACTTCCCACAGGTGTATCCAAGGTTCAGTGGGAACAGTGACAGATTACAAGTGATCAAGTGATGGTTAGTATGGAGGGACCTTGTTTTGTTAACCCAAAGATTTTCTACTTCAAAGCAAATTGTATTGGTTCAACTCCATCCCTTATGAATCATGAACTAATTGCGCAATATCTTTGATACTCAGGTTGGATAATTTCAAAGTATAAATCTCCTAAAATTATACCAAGAACAAAGTTAATACCTAGTATAAGGACTTGCTCAAAGTAGGCCTATAATCAACATTTCCTTGACACCTGCATAAATACATATTTCAGATATCCATACAGGTGCTCATTTAAATCATCTTAAAGATTTGTTGTGCAGATGTGCAATTTGCAACATTAAGTTTGGTTTTATATGTCCTAGCAGTAAAGGCTAATATTCAAATCTCATAGCTCCATGTGGATTTGAAAATGGATAAGCAATGCAAATTTCTTTATCAGTAAATTCCCTCCCTAGTTTTTAAATTCTTACACAATCTAGAATAAAACTTCAGTCTCTTCAGTATTTGCTCCTGATGCAGGAAGGAAAGACAAACCAGGAAGAGTACTAGTCCTCTTCCATTTACTTCCAAGAAGTATGAATTTGAAGGGTGGGAGCAACACCTTTAATCTCAGAGAATGAATCTATGTTAATGTCTGTGTGAAATTGTATTTTGTCCTTTGGTTCCTGGTTGCGTGCCTTTGCCTGATTAGTAAAGATAACATAAACTCTACCAGCTCTTGGTTCTGGCTGCAGGGCCTTGGTCACGGAGATGCCATGTCAGTTTAGGTTCCTTCCAACATGAATGTGAATTTGAGTTGGATTTCCCTTATCCATCTCTACGATTATCAATGGTTGTTACTTTCTAAGTTAGAGAATGGGATATTCTTAACCACTCTCAGCAACCAAACGTTGGATCTCTATCCTCCTTTAAGCGAAGGATCTGAGTATAATTTCACCAGTGTCCAATGTCAAAGTCTCTTAATTTTTCTCTAAGTTTCCCCATTTCCTTCAAAAAGAGTGTTTTCTCTTAGCTTGTATGGTGATGATTAGGTTGCGTCATGTATTCTTTAACAATGACACTGGGGTGAACCCCTGGTGCGTCACACTGAATATCGATTTATGAATTATGATTCAATTCACAAATTGAATCGCCAGAATCATCTATTTATATAAATACTGATTTTTTTCTTTTTTCTTTTTTTTTTTTGCTTTTTTGGGTCACACCTGGCAATGCTCAGGGGTTTCTCCTGGCTCTGCACTCAGGAATTACTCCTGACAGTGGTCGGATGCCGGGGACCTAACCCGGGCCGGCTATGTGTAAGGCAACCGCCCTACCTGCTGGGTTATTACTTTGGCCCCCGTGTTTATGTAAATAATGATTTTTAATTCAACTTATTTCTTCATATGGACACATATTGCTTTGACAATAAAATCAACACTAGGGGAATACCCTGTCTAAATTGGTTCAACCACTCACTTTCCTAAATTTCCTTGTACTAATACCACTACTCTGAAGCTGAACCATTACCACATATATTTTTGGTGATAGGTCTCTTGCAACATTATATTAGGTTTATTTTATTTATTTATTCATTCATTCATTCATCCATCCATCCATCATTCATTAATTCAGTCACTCACTCATTCAGTCATTCATTTATTTATCTGTTTATTATTGTCTGTTTTGGCCACACTCAGCTGTACTCAGAGGGCTTACTCCAGATTCTGTGTTCAGGGATCACTCCCGGCAGACTTGGAATACTAGATGGTGTGCTTGAATCTGGGTTAAAAGCTTGCAAGGCATTACCCAAAATACTATCTTTAGTCCCAGATTCACATTTTACAAAATCATCCTTTAATTTTAGATGTCAGGTTTTTGTGATGAGTTCAGCAGTTCATAGAACAAATTCCAGGTTTGTACTTTGTGCATGTGTAGAATTCTTCACCTCAAGTTCCTGGTTCTTGCATATTTTTTTTATCAGAGTCTCAAGTACCCTTCGGTCAAACCCGAGACTTTCTGGAATTAGTCACATTTACAATAACACATAATTGGCCTTGTTCAGAAAATACTTTACCAATTATTATAAAATATTTTAGGTGAGGGTATTTCCTGTGCACTATTTGTGCATGTACTAATCTTAGCGATACTTACAATGGACCTGTCACTATACTAATTTCTGTACATGATTCCATAGAAGGTTCTTAATACTCTTGGATAGATTGTGATTATTCCAATTTATATATGATACAATCAAATCTCTGCCAAAATCATATAGTTATTAAGTAGCGGAGTAGGAATTATAATTTAGCACTTCTCAGGACTGGAGGCTACTTCACGAAGCATAATGTGCTTTTTCTTTAAGACAATCTTGTGAGGGTTGTGCACTGTCCTGAGACAATCTACTCAAATCCACCCGAAACAGCATGGGTAACATAAAAACCATGCCTCAGTGAATGATAAAGAGTCAGTCACTCACATCCTGCTTTCCAAAAGATCCTTAAATTGTTACTCATTTCTTCTATCAAAATTTCTAAATTCTTATTGGACTAATGAGACCAGAAAGCATTTACCTAAAGTATCTCAACTTATCTGAAACTGAAGCCCTCTGATTCTTCTAGAAACTAAAGTTTGGCTGGTAATACTTCATTAGCACTTTACAGATAATATAGTTATAATCAGAAGGATTAAACAAATTCTCCAAGACTGCACACAAGGTAAGAATATAATCCAAGACTTCAAATATTCCAGAAAAGAGTCAGTAATATCAGGCATATGACTCTAAACACTTATATGTATATCATATCATCTCTGTTCCTTTTGACATTCCACTTGCTTAAAACAGAATAGGAAACCCATTCTACAATAAAGGAAATTTGGCTTATGTTTGAGACACTGCATAATCTTCATAAGAGGATTAATTTCTAAAGTACCAGAAGACTTCAGGTTTTTTTGCAATATTGTGCACTTTGTTGAAATATACAATAAAAAATTATGTTGAAAAGGCATAAAATTTCTGCCTTTCAAATATGGCATTGATTTAAGGTCTGTTTTAAATTTGAGACAATTGACATACAATGGCATATTATTTCAGGTGCCCAACATAATAATTTATTCTATGTGTTCACTGTAAAATAATAATCATAACAAATAGTATTAGACATCAAAATCTTTTATAACTTTTATAACTTTCACATCCTAATGTTTGTCCTTGTGATAAAAACCTTGAAGATTCACTCATCAATTTTCAAATATGTGAAAATATTATTATCATCATGCTATATAACCCAACTAGACTTATTTATTTTATATTTAGAAATCTGTGCATTTGACACCTTCAACTATCTTTCCTATCCACTGTCCTCAAAACTTTGGCAACCACAATTTGTTCTAATGAGTTTCCATTTTTTTTTGCTTTCAGATTCTATGTGTATATAAGAGTACACAGTATTTGCCAATCTCTGATGATTTCACTTTAACATAATGCCTTCAGCACTCTGCATTATTCCAAATGATAGGGCTTCCTTCTCTTTTCTGATCTAATATTTTCTCTCCCCATGAAGATAAACATGCTGATAGGGAAATTTATACCATATTTAAAAGCTATCAATAAGTGTAGAATAAGATTGCTTCCATGACTCGACTGTTGTAAACAGAGTTAGGAGGAATAATGAGGTGAACATAACTTTTGAGTTATTTTTCATACTCTTTAAATTCAAGACATATAAGTAGGATTGTTAGGTCATATAGCTCTATTTTGGTTATTTCTAAAGAACTTGCACATCATTTTCCCCAATCACTGCATTAACTTAAATTCTTCTCAGAAGTAATCAGGATTCCCTTCTCTTCACATCCTCTCAGACACATACATTGTTCTTTTTCATAACATATACTAAAAATGGTTGGGCATATCTGACTTAGGTTGTGATTTTTTGTATTCCTGATGCTAACTGATATTGAACAATATTTATGTACCTTTTTACCACATATGGTACATAATACCTTTTACCATAGGTGGTAAAAGGAACATAAATACCATTATGGTAAAAAGGCACATTAAACTGGGGTCCGGAGCAATAGCCCAGCAGGTAGGGCGTTTGCCTTGCATGCAGCCAGCCTCTGCTGGCCTGGGTTCAATCCCGGCATCCCATATGGTCTCCCGAGCACCTCCAGGAGTAATTCCTGAGTGCAGAGTCAGGAGAAACCCCTGCGGCGTTGCCGGGTGTGACCAAAAAAAGCAAAAAAAAAAAAAAAAGGTACATTAAACATATTAATGTGTGTTAAAAGTTTTTAAAATAATTTTCATTGGTTTTAAAATGAACTTTCAGGGCGGGCGATAGCCCAGCGGTTAGGGCATTTGCCTCGCATGCGGCTGGCTAATGCCGGCCTGGGTTCAATCCCGGCATCCCGTATGGTACCCGAGCACCGCCAGGAGTAATTCGTGAGTGCAGAGCCAGGAGTAGCCCCTGAGCATTCGGTAACAAAAAAAAAAAAAAAAGAACTTCCATTTTCTTATTGAATTGTATAAGGATATTATCTAATAACACTCAGCAGATAGTAATCAGTGTTTACTGAAGGTCACAGATTTCTGGGGCTGGAGCAATAGTACAGCAAGTAGGACACATGCTTGCTTGTGGCCAACTGGGTTTCAGCCTCTGGCATCCCATGTGGTCCCCCAGAAATTCCAGGTGTAATTCCTGAGTGCAGATCCAGAAATAATCCTGATCATTGCAGGGTTGATGAAAATTAATAATAATAATAATAATAATAATAATAATAATAATAATAATTTTAAAAGGTCACAGAGTTCTTAGAGGACTCTAAGAAGTCTAGATTAAAAAAGAAAAGCATAAATTCCTTTTCTTTGAAGTACTTTTAATGATTTTTTTAAATATGTTAATGGCATAGAAGATTATTGTCTATAGTTGCAGTCAGGGTACACAAAGTGCTTTATGAAGCCTGATACATGCCTTTTAACATTATAACATTAGCAATTTTCCTGAAAGCAATTTTCATATACTTTGGGCATATGTTTACAAGATAAGAAATACCACGCTTTATTTCTCAATAAGAGTTTCAAAGAAGCTGATTGAGAACAAAATCTTCAGTTCATCCCTTCTTTCAACATTCATTGAAATCTGCTTAAATAATGAGTATTGTGTTCAATATACATAATTTTGAAGACAAGCCAGTGGAAATTAGCATTTTTAAGTCCAATGGATGTGTATAGTTGGCTGGCAGAAGTGTAAAGCTTTTTGCCTAGTTCTGTGGAATTGTAATCATTTAGATGATATGCGTAAATGAGCTGCTTGTATTTAAGGATTGTTTGAGTTTGGACCCCCCAACCATGTAAATTGTGCATTATTTCCTTTCCCAGTTGTAGAAAAGGAAAATATTTATTTTTTACAGTAACTGCATCTGGAAGGATTTGTGATTTAAATACAAATAAAAAGAGCTGACAAAATTCTGCTCGAAGGTCCTCTAAAATCATGCTGAGTCTTTTCTTTCCATAGAGTATAAATAGATTTGTTACTTATTATGAAACCAATTTAAATTATGTCATATAAAATAGCTAATGAATAGACCTCAAGTAAAAACCCAAGATACTGACAGTTTGTCTGAAAAGAGGGCATTACAACCACCCCTAGAAATAAGGAAGAAATCAAAATCATGTTCTTGTACATAGATTGCATATCTTAAAAAACTTTGGATTCAATTCTGACATATTCATTATATGGAAAGTTGCAAAGAAATTTTAGAAAGCAAGCATCCTCCCAAAGGCTGCTCAGGAAATGCTTGGTCCCTCCTAGCAATTCTCAACTAACCATGTTGGAGGAGATGGGTAGCCTTGTATTGTCAGGCATTTCCTGGACTATCCTGGTGGGGGTGTAGGGACCTCTAGGACTGAACTTGGTGATGCTCTGACTCTTGGGTTATCTGGTGGAACCACAGAATGACGTGGTGTCAGTGACATGCAAAGTGTGTACCTTAATCCCTGTACTCACTCTCTGGTCTAATAGTAAAGAATATTAGCTAATTCTACAATCAATATTGATCCTGTGTAAAATATGTGTGGAAATTAATAAGATCCCTTAAAATCTAGAAGAGAAATATAGACACACAAAATTACCATTAACAAAATTGTCCAAAAGAACCTTCAGAGAATATGGCAATAACCAACATCCTGCAAAAATTCAAGGTTATTGGTAGCACTCCCCCCCCAAAAAAAAATAAAGAAAGAAGGAGTTGAGATCTGGACAGGAGAAGCACAGTTCCTACCTTGGAGAACACTGACATTTTGATGAGAGGGTGTTCTCTTGACTTTTTTCCCTCTGAAAAAGTCCATATTCTTTTTGAACACATTTGCCACTCTGTCTCAGTCTCTTTCTCTTCTCTCAATCTAAATAAAATGATTTTATTATATAATAAAATAAATCTATTACCTCACTGTATAAAGTTAAAGACAACTTTGTGTTACTTTAAGTATTCCTAACACTACTTGTTATCACAGTATCCTTGAAAACAAAAGGCTCTTAATGGGTTCCTGTAACCTAGCTTCAAGCCTCCCGAGAAGCAGAAAGGAACTGCCATGAACATCTTGTTGAGTGGTAGTGATTGCATGGAAACAACCAATTATAGGGGTTATCTTTGGATGACATAATAGAATTCATTGTTATTTGTCACTTGTCACTTGAGTTCCCGTTGTTCAACAATTTTCTTGAGCAGGCTCAGGTAACATCTCCATTTGTTGGGAGTGAGGTCCATTATTGTTACTGTTTTTGGCATATAGAATACACCACGGGTAGTTTGCCAGGCTCTGTTGTGGCTCTGGGTTCATCCCACGGCCCCAGTCTTTTTCTATGTCAGACCATCAACCATACAGGGCCCACGGGGCAGAGCCCTGGGGGTGTAGACAAGCCTGTCTCCTGTCCGCCACCTGCCTACACAGTCGGGCACCACAGCTGCACCTGCAGCACCTTGAGGGGCAGGTCAGAATTCATTAACTATGCTTAAATATTAACCTAGAGTTTATGTCTGGTTAAAAAGGAAAACAAAAAGAAAAATCAAGATGGCTAAAGCAGGGATAAAATTTGGGGCAAGCAGAAGCAGAAAACCACCCAACATTAAAATGAAAAACTAGGGACATGGATTTAAGATATAGTATAATAATATATGTGTGCATATATATGTGTACACATGTATATGTATGTTTGTATATTATATATATTATATTCATATTTCACACTAAACAGTGCCTTCAGTCTATTTTATTAAACATTTACTTTTATTTTTAAAATTGATAGATTATTTATAAAACCATGAAAATACAAAAAACCCTGGAACTTCAGGCTGCTGCTATTTTCACATTAAATTATGAGTTCTCAGAATGCAGGATCCATAATTGCACATAAACCTTTTACTAATTCTTCTTAGTCAGACTAGTGTAATGAATGACTTTCAACTGAATAGAAGTGTGATTGTTCAACAATCTTCATTATTGGTAGTCCATATTGAATACAAATACCCCATTTCTTACATATTTTGTTACCTAATAATTCTTCTATGACAATAAACATAAATAAATGATTTGTGATGCTCTTATTGGATATTAAACTTGTAAAAAGATTTATTTTATTAAACCAATAAATATCTTGTACTAAATACTCAAATCTTATTGAAGGAATTTAGTTCAAAGTCACCTTGAGTCCGAACAATTGACTTATCAGACACCTGAACAGAAGCAAATTAAGCATGGAGTAAAATAAAAGACTTACAAACAAAGCCACCTTTCTAGGTTATAAATTAAGCTTGAACTATCACTTAATGTAATTATTCATCACTAGGATATTCACTAGGTAATAGTATCCACTGCAAAGAGTCTCTCTGTTATTTAAAGAAAAAACAAAACAAAACAGATTAGTTAATACAAAACCTCAAGCTTTCTTGCTTCTTTTCATGCTTGTCGGGCATTTGTATGTCTTCTTTGTTGAACTATCTATTTAAGATATCCACATTTTTTTCTTTTAAATGAAATTGTTGGTTTTTTTGTTGTAAAGTGTTTTAAATTTTCAGGGATAAATTCCAGGTCTTGTGCATACAAGGCATATTCTATGCTGCAAAACTACATTGTTGATCAAATAGAGCTATTATCTTTATTGATTTTGCGATTCTCTCTGTATATCAGAGAGAATATATTCTCTCTGATATACAGATAGATATATTCTCTCTGTATATCAGAGACTCACAGACATGGGGCAGAGCTGCTACTCACTCTCCCTGTGCCCAGCTGCTCACGAGGTGCCCGAGAGGGATGGCGGATTCTAGCCCTGGCCCGCCATATCAGCAGAGCCTTGCAACAAGCCAGATGACCCCCCACTCCATGAGGGCCACCATTTTCACAACAAGCCAGATGACCCCCAAACTCCATGAGGGCCTCCATTTTCCAAATCTGGACTTCCCCCTCATCAGAACTCCACCCAGCAGACCAGCCTATCACAGCCCAGCTCGCATGGCTGCGCGGTTCATCAATAAATGCTGGATTTAGAGATAACTACAAAAGTATGCTACCCGCACAGCAGAGCCTGGCAAGCTACCCTTGTCAGATTTGATAAAGCCAAATACCAGTAATGATTATAGACCTCATTCCCATGACCTGATGGAATGGTTTGAAGCTCTTTATGTTCCTTGAGCAAGCAGGTCCTTTGGGCTCTACTTGCATGAGACTGGACATATGGAGATATTACTGGTGCCTGCTCGAGCAAATCGATGACGAACGGGAAGACAGTGATACAGTGATATCAGATATTAGCCTTTTGTCAGATGTATAGCATGAGAATATTTCTCACAATTATTAGAATGTATATATATATATTTAATGGCAGTTTCACTGTGCAGAAGCTTTATAATTTCATTTATTGCTTTGATGTTTTTGTAGCAATTGATGTTGAATCTAGTTCACGCCCCCACAACCACCAATCATACAAATGTGTTTATTGTAACAGATAATAGATTTGGCACAATGTTTTGGCTGATTTTTGACACCCCACTCCCAGGTTCTGGCCCTGGTATGACATGATTTAAAAAACAAAAGAAATTTTATAACTTCATTTTTCCTAACAGCTGCATAGTATTCCAATGTGTACCAAAGCTTCTTTATCCAGTCATCGATTCTAGGGCATGCTGGTTGTTTCCAGATCCTGGCTATTGTGAATAATGCTGCTATGAACATAAAAGTAGGGAAGTAGGGATGGTGTTTCCTCTGCATATTTTTGGCTTCCCAGAGTATATTCCCAAGAGTGGTATGGCTGGAACACTGTACGACCAAAACCAATTAAGAACTTTTTAATTTTATATCTTTGTAATTGTATATCTCACAGTGATATAATAAAACAATTAAAAGAAAACAAAAGAAAGAGTATGAGGCCAGAGCTATAGAAGTTAATGACACATTTAGTATGTGGCCCTTCCTGGATTAGTCCTCACATCACACAAACCCTAAGCAGGTCATTCCTTGCAAAAATTGCCTGAGCAATACCAAATTCTTTCGCCCTCAATTTTAACCATCAGTGTGGCTGACTGAGAATTTCTGGGAAAAGGGCTAATGTAATAATAGTACAGTGGCTAGTGTATATGCCTTGGACAAAACAGAAGATGATTGATCCCTGGCATCCCAGATGGTCCCCTGAGGCTGCCGGGAATGATTCCTGAATACAGATCCAGGAGAAGGCCCTGTCAGCAGGGTATAGCCAAAATATAAAAATAAAAGAAAGAATTACTAGTAGGAGTTCCCTACGCCTCCTGTGTACTGCTTGGGAGATTTCTGCCCCCAAAGACAAAAGAGTGTTCATGTGGTTAATGAAGAGAGTATTTTGCCTATTTCATTTAAAATATTTTATCCCAGGTCTACCAACTTCAGTACATTTTGAATAAAGTTTTATGCATTGTATGAAATAGTGATCCTATTTTATTTTTTTTTCTGTAGTTATCCAGTTTTTCCATATTATGTTTTTAAGAAACTTTCATTTCTCCATATTATGTTCCCAATTTCTATATCATAGCCTACCTATATGTGTGAGATATAATTCACTATAGCTTTGTAGTATAACTTGAAGTTGGGAATTATGCTGTCACCACTTTTGTTAGGTGTGGGAGACACACCTGGTGATATTCAGGCATAGCTTCTTACTCATAAATTTCTCCCAGAGACTCGACAACTAAGTCCACCAGGTTTTCCAGGGAGCTGAAGCTGGGGTCCCTTCCCCACCTTGGTATCCTCCACAAAGTTCTGGTGGCCCCACCCAGAACTGCTACTAATACTGTAGGCCAGAAACCAGGTACTCAAGTGCTGAGTGGAGCTTCTGCCTGCCCACCCTGTGGTAGGCTGATGTGGCGTCCTAAAAGGAGGGCAGGTTCTGGCCCTTGCCTGTCCCCCTCAATGGAATCTCAGTGACCAGAAAACCTTGTGCAACACAACAACAATCATCCTGAATGTTGGACTGCACAGCTGGACACAGCCCTCCCCCATGGCGTGAGGTTACCAGCAGGAGAGTAAGAAAAGGAAAGCTTATCAGGGTGGGGATATAGGGAGGGTAAGAAAAGGAGGTTAAAGACATAATAGTATTTTAGTCATGGTTTGGTGTGGTGATAAATACCTTATGATGCATAAAAATAAAACACAGTTGTAAGAAGTGATATTATTTGAATAAACAGATTTTAAATGAAATGAACAAATTAATAAGCAAACAATGCACTATTTCTTCCAAAGATCCTTATTTCGAGTAATTGGGTGAGTGGAAAGAGTCCCTCATGATGAACCAGATTCATGAGGGTTCAGTTCTGAGCTGAGAATTCATGCCCAGAATTGGAGTCAAAAAACAGGTGTATGCCTGAATTAGTTAACTAAGAGATACTTTAAAAATATAATAAATCATTATTTTTCTTTAGAAAAATGTACATTCTGAATGTTAGCTTAATTGCATTAACTCTAGTTAAGCAAAGACTTGTTTCTTTATCCACATATATAAAACTTTGTTCAATGCCTGCCATGTGGAGTTTACAGGAAAGCCTTTATGTTCCATTTTCCCAGAATATCCATTATGTGTTTCTAGTATGAAAAGAGTCACATTAAAATTATTTATCACAATATTATTTCAAAATACCATAAAACTTAGATGTTATTTATTCTGCACAAACAATATATTTTATTCCTATACTTAAGTCATGGCATGTTAGCAAACTGGGAAGCAGATCATTGAAACAATGTCATCGATGATCCGAATCATCTTGTTTCAAATGCCAAACACCATTATAAGCAGATGTACTGGAGCTATTTTCTAGTGTTTGGCTCATTTGTAAAATGGCAAAGGGGCTTCCCCTGATGATAGTTGAAATCCAGTTTCATCTCAGTGAATTTCTACTCAACCACATCAGACTCCCAAACCCAGAAAAGTACTTAACAGTTATTTAAGTTAGCATACTAGTGCCCATAGGATTTATAAAACAGGCAAACAAGCAAAAATTCCATCTCTTAATTTTCATGTTATTGTCAACTTTAGTTTAAATGAAAAAATATCCCCTGATGACCAGTGTACCAAAATTCTCCTTCACTACTTTACTACAAGCATTAGCAGATACCTTGATTCCTTTATTACCATATTTGAGTGTAAGCAAATCCTAAGTGTAAAGTCTAATTTGGCAGTAAAACCCAACTCCACATTCAATTGAATAATTTTAAGTCTTGTTGGAAAGAAAACAAAAGCAGAGAAAGGAATAAAAGAAAAGAGGAGAGGGGGGGAGAAAAGGGCAGGGGAGGGGGAGGGAAGGAAAGGAAGGGGGGGAGGGAAGGGAAGGAGGGAAAGGAACAGGAATGGGAAAGAGAAGGGAAGGGAGGGAGCGGAGGAAAGTGAAAGGGAGAGGAAGGAGTGGAGGAGAGAAATGGGAAAGAAAGGAAAGGGAAAGGGAGGAAATGAAGGGAAGGTGAGAGGATGGGACAGGAAGGGGAGAGGAAGGGGCAGGAAGGGAAGAGACAGAAAAGGTAGGGAAGGGGACTGATAGCAAGGACAGGAAATGGACAGAAAGGGAGGGAAGAGACTGGAAGGGAGGGAAGGAGAAAAAGGGAAGGGAAGAGGAGGGACAGAAAAGGGAGGGAAGGGGAGTGGAGGGGGGGGACGGGAGGGACGCAAGGGAGGGGAAGGAAGAAAAGGGAAGGGGAGGGAAGGGGAGGGAGGGGAGGGAAGGGAAATCTAGGGAAGGGGAGGGGAGAGAATGGAAAGGGAGGGAAGGGGAGGAAGGGAGAGGGGGATGGAGAACAGAGTTAACCATACAATATTTTTCAGTTGAAATTGTAAGATATTTTCATAAGATCATGCTTGAGGTTCTTCTTAAATTCTAAATATCTATTATTCCACGACTATGTGGATGTTTAAAAGTCTTCATACTCAGAAAATGCTTTGTAACAAAGAATGTTAAGTGAAAATTACCTTCTTATAATTAAAATAGAAGGTAAATGTTTATGTTCAACTTTGATTTTCTTCATAATACTGTTTCTTCTTTGCTTTTAATATCCCTTAATTAAAAATTTCCCTTTTTATAACACTAATATTTTCCTTTTCATAAAAAAAACTGACCAATCCATATTATCGTGGGTTCTGAATAAGTATTTCAAATGTATGTTGCTCTTATGCTTTTAAATTATCTCCTATCTTGTATATACATACATATATACATACATGTATCTATATCTTACAAAGAAATAGTGGAGTGACTTGCTTCTTATTATTCATCTACCTTCTCTAGAACAGATTTTTAAAAATTTTTATGCTATGTATGTTTTCCAGCAATTAAGAATGGGCCATTTGAAATTTAAACAATGTTCCTTGTTTTTTTTCATTAAACTTAGGGTGGTAGCTATTTAAACTTGGAAGTAGATTTTACTTCACAAACTCCAGATAGTTGAGAGCATTTATGTGATCCAATAATGCTGTGGGTTTTACACTATACTGTTCAATTTTCTCTTATAAAAAAGATCTCTGAGTGATAATTATCTGCCAAAGCTCTAACCAAATAGTACTCCTCTGGAGATTAATGAAAAGGAGTCAGCCAAAGAAAAGGGTGCATTTACCAACTGTTGAAGCCGAACACTGAAATCATATTTGAAGTTAAAATGATTGCTATATTGCTATTTTGATATCCTTCTTTTTCTCTATTTAGGCAGAACAATCTCATTTTGAAACAAACTGGAAATACCTTTCCTTTTCTCATATAATCGCTATTCAAATGCAGACAAAATTTGCTTAAAGCCGCTAAACCAATTCTAGGGTGTTTTTAAATATTTCATTCTGAGTCCAATCACAAATTATCTTCTCAGAACTACAGGCAAATGAGAAGAAAGCCTTGTTAAATTTCATACATTGCTGCCCTAAGTCTTGGGTCGTTGTCCAGATGCTGAAAGAATGTATTTACTCCTGGTGCAAGAACCCGCCTGAGGACCTCTTCAATAACATTTCAAAGATCAAGACAGTTAGAATCCAATAAGAAACACATGTTCCATATTGAGCATAAAGGGAAGTATTTGGCACCTGATGTAAAGGTATGCAAAGATGAGGGTATTTAGGATTGGAGAGATAACTCAGGGGTGAGGCATTTGCCTTACATACTCCACACTGGGTTTGATCCCTAACACCACAGATAGTTTCCAAGACTTACCAGGTGTGATCCTTTAGTACAGGTACAAGAACACTTTGTGATAGTGATAGTGATATAGAATAACAAGACTCAGTCATGCTCAGATACTATTTCATATATATATGTATATGTATATATACATTTTACTCATATATATTAGAAATATCAAAATACATATTTGCATCTCCAATAAAATTATGCTGTATGCTAGAAGCTCAACTTAGAAGATCCAAATACAAACCACTGGGTTTAAAAAAAGTATAATAATTTATTTTAGTCTAAATTTTTCACTTAAACCTGGAAGTACTCAGGACTTACTCTTTGCTCTGCACTCAGGAATCATTTTTGACAAAATAGGATGCCACAGATTGACTCCTTTCCGGTCATGTGCAAGGCAAGCACCCTACCAACTGTACTATCACTCTGCCCCAGGTATGAGTCCTTAAGGCTCACTGTTTCTCAGAGAACAATATTCCCTAAATTTATAGGAGTAGTATTTTCTCATTAGCTATGAGATATCATTAACTATGCAATGCCAGTTGTTCATTTTCTTAAGAAAAGAAGTAATCATTCATCATTTGAAGTCATGAGCGTCCTTATAAAATGGTACAGAATGTAAAATTATTTTTCAAAGAAATCATTAGTTGCAGGACATTGCATTAGAAAAGCATGGGTCTATTACTCTATCCCTTTTATGCATAAAAATGTCTCATTCATGCAAGATCATTTATATTGATAAATAACTTTTTAAATAGGCCTTTTTGTCTCATGGTCAGGCTGATATTAGCTCTTCCATTTCAACAGGACGTTTCACGGTGAGAACATTTTTTTACATATGAAAAATTCTGGAATGAAAGAACAGACATCACTTTTCATCCTGATGAAACAACATTCTAAAAAGCACTTTTGTCATGTAATCTGTGGCTCAGAGACTAACTAGAGGCAGCTGTTCTACTCTGTTTACCGGCATTTTTTCATTGCTTGGGGTTCTAGTCACTGAAGATTTGGCTTCCTTCCCTTTTTTCTCTGCTCTTTTTAAGTGTATAACATATAATCAAAATGTTCAGAAAAAACTCTTGAAAAGCCCTTTCCTATTTATTATAACCTCATACTAGGTTTAGGAGATAAATATCACACCTTTCCTTTGGTCTCTGAAATGAACAATGAAATGCCATTTTCCCCATTTTATCCCATGACTCAAATTCTGAAGGTTTTAGAATGACTTTTATAAAGTGTTAAAAAGAAAGACCCTGGAATGTAATATACTACACTTGATATTTTGATAATCCAATTTAGGAAAGAAGAGCTTTTTAATCTTAGACACTTATCACTATCTCTAAAAAGAAATTGATTTTTTCACTTATTTCAGAAATGTACTGTAATGTACATACACAAAGAGGAAGCTTTTTTATTCCTAAATGAAGTAAAATTAACACAAATTGCTTTAGGGTACATTGGATTTGAGATTTTACGTAAATGAACGGACTGATAAGTACTGGTAAATGGCATATGAGAGGGTCTGAAGGAAGTCTGGCTAACTTTAGGTCTGAGTGTAGAAGGCCCAAAGATTTTCTGAGGAGAGGCTCTTTATTTACTTTGTTCTCATTATTTCTGGTTGATTTTATTCTCAGAAACTTAACCTTGCAAATGACAGCCAGAAAAACTAGGTCTAAGTCCTCACATGTGGAAATCAAGTCAAAACAAATTATGAGGGTCAATCAGTAGTAACAGAAATCCTTCCTTGACTAGAAGTGATCACAGGGTCATCTTGAATTAATTCCTGTAGAAGGCAACATTCTGATTATTCAACATGGAGAAGGGAGCATACTCCTGACTCCTTGTGGGGGACTCACAATCCTGATAATTCTTCAAGTATGTAGAGGAAGATTATTTCTTTAGGATAATGGTGAATGGCTGCTTATGGGCACCGGCAGCAGGAACTAGAACCCCACTACATCTGGTCGTATTTATTTCAAAATATTTGTTAAGAAAACAAATAAAACCAGAAAGCTATATGCCATAGGGGAAACAGAGAAATCCTGACCCATTTGAATTTGAGAAACAGTTAGATACACACATAACTTAAATGCAGGCTCATAAGTGCTATTAGCCATCGTGCTATGGCTATTAAAAGGATTTTTTACTAGGATGCTCAGGTAAGATTTTCAAAGATGATAGTTTCTGGAATAAATTCTGAAACATGGAATCATATATGGTATAGATATGTGGAAATGAAATCAGAAGAATAATATGAAGAAGTTACTTGTGTTCATGGAACAGTAACTCAATTAAACTGAGGCTGGAATCAATAAACTATGATATTTGGATCAAAGTTATATTTAAAAAATAAAGTTTTATTGAAACATAACCATATTTGCTCCTTATGTAATGTCTGATCTTCAAATTTGAACAGCTGTGCATTCAAAGTCTAAATAATTTACTACCTGATTATTTTAGAACAAGTTTTCCAACCATTGAGTCTTAGGATGAATTATGTAAATGACAGGAAGTTGTTGCAGTACACTGTTGCCCAGAGCCTCCGCATCTTACCTGGAGTTACCTCCTGCAGGCCACTTTGTAGATAGGGGGTGGAAAACTGTTTGATAGGTGGCAGTATATCTTACCATGTATTTTATGTTGGCTGATATAAGTATTTTCTCTCATGCTGCCACAATCATCTTGGGACTAGATAAGATCTTATCAGTAAATTTGCCTGGCCACATTGGACTTCTAAGTAATTAGACCAGAGAGAAATGCTGTTTGCCTCCAAGCATCATGCATGGCTCTCTAATAAGTCTAATTGCTAATATACAAAACTAATAAATGTGAAGACAATAATCTTGTGAAGGCTTGGAGAAATATATACCTGGCTGTAGAATATCCATTGGTACAGATGCTTGCCTTTGTACACTGAGATACAGTTCATCTCACATGCCCTTACCCCCACTCTACCCTGCAGGGGCACTTCTGAGGCAGATCTTGGCTGTGCAGTGTTAACATTTCAATGGAAAGAGGTGAGGTCCTAGGAGAAGTTACCTGAGGGAATTGACACTAACTGCTTTCTGTTGGTGTGGGTGGTCTGAATTGAAAAGATATAAAAGCTGTAACCTGCTTTCTTCCACGCCCTTTTGCCTCATGTCTTTTCATCTTCTACCTCTGCTCCCTTCTCTGTTCCTTTCTCTTTTGGACCTTAACACATGGTGGCGGCCATCTTGTCATATGATTCTAAACCTATGCATGGCCAGGGTTGAGCTAGGAATTTAAGTCCAGGGTTTTCCTATTATTGATTGTATACTAGAACCTGTGAGAGTAAAGTCTTTCGAAACTTTGCTGGATTCTCATGTCTTTCTCTGTCTCTGGCCACTGATCCTCTGGGGCAGAAGGGGATCCCTGACCCTGCTCCCAGATTGTGTTGGGGTGCCAGCATTCCCAAACAAGTGGGGGTTCCACTGAGACTCCTGCTCTGCTCCCATATTTTGTCAGGGTGCCCAGCATACCCTGATAGGAAGTGAAATGTGATTTTTATTTTTTGGTAAATCTATATATGTATCGTAATAGAACTCTTGACCAACAAGTTTGAGACTATATTTAATGTTTAAAGCAATGAGAAAACATTACAGAATGTTGTAAAGTAGATAATTAAATTAGAACTGGTTCTTAGTAGATCCAGCAGAAATGTATAGAATGCTCTGAAAGGAGAAAGTGATTTCCTACATACTTTAACATGATAGTTATGATAAGCTATCACATAGGCAGATTTCTATCCTCACCTCAAAGATATGACTTCAGATAAAAGGATTTTGTTTGGTTGACTAGTGCCAGGGAGATTCTCTGGGTAATTCTCATGCACAGCCTCTTAAAAGTCCAGACTTTTTTGATGTTGAACCAAATATGTAATAAATGGATCATTGTATCACTGTATCACTGTATCACTGTCTTCCCATTCATCATCAATTTGCTCGAGCGGGCACCAGTAACATCTCCATATGTCCTGTCTCATGCTAATAGAGCCCAAGGGCACCTGTTGCTCCAGGAACATAAAGAGCCTCAAACCATTCCATCAGGTCATGGGACTGAGGTCTAAAATTGATAATAATAAATAGTAATAATAAATAGCAATAATAGTAATAGAAATAAATGGATAATCAGTATTAAGATTACTACCAGAGTTTATGCCAAAGTATTAATGAATAGTAGGCAGGTGTGATTCTATCAGTTATAGACCTAAATAATGATATCCAGACTCATATACACAACCCTGGTTACCCCACCACAGTCTCTGTTTTAACCCCAACGATCTCCTGAGCATATTTCACATGCATCTCTTCTTCCAAAAGTCATTTCAGGTAACATAGTCTCTCCTGGGGAAAGGATATTACAATGGAAGTGGGCTTGGAGGAATGGTGCTAAGTAGCTCAGGCTTTTAGGTAACTTATCTATGATCTAGCATGGAAAGTATAAACCTCAAATGAACAGATTCTCTTACTATTTGTTGCTTCAAAAGGAGATCCAGAGTCAAATATTCTAGTACATGGAACCTCAGATTGGAGTCCTGGTTACCTGGTTTATTTGTGAGACTAAGAACAAAACTATGGTGCATATCCACATGGATAGAAGTTGTCTATAAGGAAAGACAAACACATGGACTTTGCTACATCTTGAATGGTGGAGGTTAGTAGACACTGTGATGGATGGTGTGATGCTAGAATGTTTTATACATGAAAACCCACCATTAATAGCACGGTAAATCACAGTGCCTAAAATAAAATTAACTTAAAAAATTTAAAGGGCACTGTAGTAGTAAAATTGATGGAACTTGGCAACCCTTTTTAAATAACTCTTATACGGTTTGAACAAACCGAGAGTAGCATGATTTCAGGCTTTTTGGAAATGAGGAAAACATCATCAGTTAGAAATGAAAACAAGGAATTGTAGAGATAACAAAGCATTTAAGAACATGGCTTGCATGTTACCCAACCAGGTTTGATCTCAAGAATCACACAATTCCCAAAATATCATTGGCATAACCTCAGAGGTCCCTTGAGCACCACTCGTGTTGGGTGACATACATGAGGTTTAAACTCCAGCTAGCTTGCAGCCCCCTCCCAACTGCCCAACTAAAGTGCTTCATTTCAATAGGTCATTTACCTAGCTTCATCTCTAGATGGCCCTGCCCACAATGGACTGGGCTGGAGGCTTTTTCCTATCATTAAAACAGGGTAGGACAAAGGAGAGGACCCTATTTGCTAGTTTGGCTTCTCTTTTCTGCTTCTCCTCTCCGTCTCTTCCCTGCTAGTTTTTAACATGTGGTGGTGGCCATTTTGGCCTACACGTGGCTGGGGCTCAGTTGGGAACCCAGAGTCTGGGGTTTTCCTGTTCTTGGATGTATACCAGAACCTGTGAGGGTAAAGCCTTTTAAAACTGTGCTGGATTCCTGAGTTCTCATCCATTCCCCACTGGCTTTGGAGGTAGAAGGGAACTCATTTCCTGGTATTGTGGGGACCCAGCAACTCCCGAACAACTAGAATGACCCAAGTAAACCCAGGCAACATAACAGCAGAGCATTGAACTCTGACCCAACTGGTCTAGAAACACTGAAAGTTTTCCCCCAATCTCCTGATCACTGCGTGGAAGCTATCCAACCTATAAGACAAAGTCAAGGAAGGAGTATGCATAAACAAAATGTGAGTTTGTTTTAGAAATTTGTTAGTGAGGAATAAAGAATGAATTCAAAGAGGTAAGCACCTCCAGGTACTGTCAAAAGTAGGAAAGAGAATAAAGTTGTTATGTGCAATTTAGTGTTAACAGGATAATTATCTTGATCTCATTTACTCGTAAAAATTCCATTTGTTTCCTTCTATTATGCCTTATTATTTGAACAACTTTAAATAGAAACATTTGCAGTCATCAACTACAATGGAATAGAATCATAAAGGCAACACAGATGGTTTAATATTTATAAATGTTCAAGTATTTCTTAGTAACTGTCCAATTGATGAAATGGTGCCCTTCCCTCTAAGTATATAGAATAAAGATATTTTAAGCTCTGCAATAATTTTTTGTCGAAGTATGAACTCACTGATTTAGCAGATAAAGTGATTCAAAACCTTTCGATCCACAGCAATTATCATTATTGATTGCTCAAATTACCCCATATGTGGCCAGTGGGAATTGAATTTTTTTTCCACTTGGCTCCTGAGTCATTTGCCATGCTATCAAAAACAGTTTGTACCTTTCTATCTTAGGCTTGTATTTAGGCATTTTACCAAGGAGTTGTGGGCCTCTGTTTAATGAGATCTTTTAAAGCTTTTATCTCTTTTGAGATTACAATATGGATAAAAAGTGCTTATTGCCACTGGGCTGCTGATTCCCAATAGTCTCTTTTAATGGACAGTCATATACAATGAGTATTTAAAAGAAAAAAAATTATAACAAATTCTAACAAACGCTTCCAACTCAACATTGTTTACACTTAACCTCATAACTTTTCCCTTATGTTCTTTTTCTCATGCCAAAAATTACAGTGATCAAAGACACCAATATAATGATTCATGTACATACATCTTGCCTGATACAGATGTCACAACCCAGAATTTTACTTTAAGCTCATCATAGATTCAATTACTATGTTATTATTAAAATGGTGTGAGGTGTTGAGTTTGTTCATTTTATTTAGTTCTGTACTTTGTCTTTTCCCCTTTAGGTAATATCATATTGAAGCCTTGCAAAATTAATGGTTCTAAAATTATTTAAACATGTTATATTTTTATGTGTGTGTTAATTTATATTATGGTTGAATTATTTCATCTCATTTTTACTTAGTAATATTTTTTAAAAACAAAATGTTTGCATTGTCTTATAGTGAGGCTGAAAATATTTTTATTAATAAAAGTTTATATTCTACTTCAGTTCCCTTCAATTTTTATACTGGTCTACCCAGCTGGTAGCCATTTAGAATACTTTTATTTATCCTTTCATTGAATTGAGTGCAAGCAATATGTATGCTGATACAAAATAAATGTAATTCACTATACATTGTGCTATCCCCATCTATATATTCATATACCACCATGGTATATGAATTAGTATTTACATTACTCATTAATATTTACAGAAATTGTTGCAGAAATTATTCCCCTTTTATCTTTAAGAATACATATGGTCCAATTAGAAATGTACATAGTTGTAAGCTTTTACCTTAACAGGTATTTAGATTGTTTCTAATATTTGAACTTTTCAAACAATATCTGGTCTGAATTCTCTGATTCTTTCTATTTTAAATTTCGTCAGGATAAGATCTTGGTATTATATTTCCAGGCATCGAAAATCAGATGGGCTGGACATGTAATGCGATTTGGAGACAACCGCTGGACTAGAGCCGTTACCGACTGGATCCCACAGGATGTCAAAAGATCACGTGGCCGCCCACCTACAAGATGGTCAGATTTCCTTGTCAAGACCCTGAAGGAACGGTTTGAGGCTCTTCATATTCCTGAATCAACCAGATGCCATTGGGCTACATTGGCACGTGACAGGGTCCAATGGAAATGTTACTGGCACCCGCTCGAGCAAATCGATGAATAACGGGATTCAAGTGATCAAGTGATTATATTTCCAGAAGCTGGAATGCTCACTTAAAGGGTTCCTTTAACATATATTTTTCTAAATGCTTTCATATTTCTCTCTGAACATTTGTATCATTTGGAAGCTTGTGCATATTTGTTCTTGGGCCACACCTGAGAGTTTTCTGGACTTCTCTTAACCCTTTTCTCAGGGATCACTCATGGAACCGTGCAGGGGCCCATCAGGTGCCAGGGATCATTTACATACTTCACAGAAATGTGTAGGAGTAATAAATTCACACAACTTCGTCAGGAGGGTTCTTTTTTATAAAATGTTATGCTTTTGCAAATCACAAAAAAAAGAGTAATGATGTCTCAGTGTAATTTTAATTTGCATTTCTTCTAATTTGAGTAAAGATGAACATTATTTTTTTTATTGTAATCTTTGTATGTATTTTTAATGAACTATTTGTTCCTATCTGTAACCCAATTATCCATATAAAAGTCAGTATGAGCACAGAGCCCAGGGGCACAGAGCACAGAGCCAGGAATAAGCCCTAAGCATCATTGGGTATGGTCCCCCACCATTTTACATGGCAGTATGTTGAGGATATTCAGGATTTAAACTCTTTCTTATTCAGATGCAAACTCTAGTTTATAGCGTCTTGTTCACAGGGATAGGAACAAGCTACATTTCTGAAAAGAGCCATGTCATATTAAAGCCAAAATATTTAAAGCAAAGCAGAGTCAAAAATAGAAAAATTAGTTACTACTGCCAAGTCCAGGTCAGGACAAACATTAGAAGCCAAGCAGAAATAGAATCAATGTGGCAATAGGTGTTGAACTCAGAGATTTTGCAATGCCTGATCACCTTCTTGGGCGGTTGAGTGCATGGCTGCCTTGGTGCTTTAGCTTGGATTATGGGAAAGCAGACCTGAAAGGCTGACAGACTGGCACTTGGCCAACCAGCAAAAAGATAGTGAAAATCCAGCTCAAGATGTTGGGAATCCAAAGTGAGGACTATAATAAAATACTGATACTTGTGAAAGGAATAAGCTTCCTCTTCACATGGCTATCACATGGCAAAAATAAGCCCATCTTCTGAAGTTATATTTAATTAGGGAGTTCCACTGACTGTATTCTCAGGACAGTTACATGAAGAAAGATAAGGAAAGATATATAAGAAACTTTATGTGTATCAAAGAAAACCTCAAGAATTCTATTCCATGAGGTATGGCATGCAATAGCTATGGTGTTGTGTTAATATAATGCAGCATAATAGTTATAGAAAGATATATGAGAAAAAGTAGCCATTGTAGAAAATTATCCCACTTTGTTCTGGAAAGAAAAGAATTCTGGAAAGCTAAAATGCAAAGAATAAATGGAAGAAAGACAAAAGTAACAGTTGATCAGAAAGGCAATATTCTGTTTTCTTGAGATATGTATCACGTTATCACTGTATCACTGTCTTCCCGTTCATCATCAATTTACTCGAGAGGGCCCCAGTAACATCTCCATATGTCCTGTCTCATGCTAGTAGAGCCCAAGGGCATCTGATTGCTCCAGGAACATAAAGAGCCTCAATCCATTCGGAATGAGGTCTATAATTTTTACTGGTATTTGGCATATCAAATACAACACGGGTAGCTTGCCAGGCTCTGCGGTGCAGGTAGCATACTCTTGTAGTCATCTCTAAGTGCAGCATTTATTGATGAACCGTGCGGCCAAGCTGTGATAGGCTGGTCTGCTGGGTGGAGTTCTGATGAGAGAGAAGTCTGGATGTGGAAAATGGAGGCCCTCATGGAGTGGGGGGTCGTCTGGCTTGTTGCAAGGCTCCGCTGGGGTGGCGGGCCAGGGCTAGAACCCGACATCCCTCCTGGGCGCCTCATGAGCAGCTGGGCACAGGGAGAGCAAGTAGCAGCTCTGCCCCATGTCTGTGAGTCTCTCCCCAACAGTATCAGGACAGAAGTTCTCTTCTACCTCCGAGGCTGCCGGGGAACTGATGAAAACTCATGAGTTCGGTTGCAGTTACAAAAAGGCTTTTAATAGTGCAAAAGCTCTAACACCGCACTCCAATATATGAAAGAACTCTATCTCTGGTCAGAACTTAGACCATACAAGAGAGCACAAGTCCCCACCAAAGAGAGAGGATCTCACCCGAGAGGAGTCCTACCCAAAAAGGAGAAGGGATATGTAAACTACTTAATCCACTAGAATCTATTGAAAATAAATGTCAATATGTCACGTTTTTAACCTACGGAAGATAAATTAGATTTTCCAAGGTTCTATACATCATAACAACAGGGAGAATTTCTGAGGACAAAAATATTTATTTTCAAATTCATGTAGCTTCACTTCAGTATGGTCCCTGCTGATAGAAAAACAGGCCAGGTTCATTGACTGGGACTTGCAGGGGTGGGAAGGTTTTGATTCTTTCAGATGTTCGCTTTTGTTTTAAGTTTTAGTTAATTTCTCTAAGAACACCAGGAAACATTAAACATATATATTAGTAAAATGTGTCATATAGATAAGCATTTCACAAAAGAGTCCATAACCTAAAATGTACTACCCTGATTCATTCTATACCACCAAAAGAGATCATCATCAGTAGTTCTATTGGTGAAGAAACTGAGACTGTCCCAAGAATTTTCACTCACTCCGGTGTCCATGTGTCCTGTTATAGATACTTATTGGCAGACATCCAACTAGAATTCCTTGGAGTCTAGGTCAGGTGATATGCATGTGGAGCGCTACAAAAAGCAATGGAGTTTTCATGGCCTTAGCACAACTTTCTAGCTCCCATTGAACTAGGCAGATGCAAAAAGAACTAGTTCATTACAATCCAGTGACTCAGAGCACAAAATATTAAAGTGTTGCATATACATTCCCATCCAAAGCCAGTTGTAAAAGGCCAGGTAAGCAATTCAATAAAATTTTAGGAAATTGCAATTGCTCATAAATTATAAACACTTAGCTATCTGTTTACTTTATCACCATATAAATAACATGATGAATGGAATAAGAATTACTTTATAAACTATAAAATGACAGTATAGTTAGAGAATCTACAAAAAGCATATTAAATTTCCAAGTTAACCAATAGGGAACTATTATCCAACTCACCACTTATTTATAGAATGTTTAAAAAATTCATGTAAAGACTTAATATTGCTTTTTATTAAAATTTTATTCATTCTTACTGATACCTTCTTTTTATAGAGCACCAGTATCTAATATTGCAAATAATGAATATGTTTCTTTAATTTTTTATATTAAAATTCACCAAGTAATTTATCTATTTTTTTAAGTATTTTATTATATCACAGTGAGATATACCAGTAAAAAGATATACAATTAAAAAGTTCATATTTGGGTTTTGGTCATACAGTGTTCTAGCACCCGTCCCTCCACCAGTGCCCATCTCCCACCACCAACATCCCCGGTTCCCTCCCCCTTCCCCAGCCCACCTCCATGGCAGGTTCTTTATTTCTTTCCCTTTCTCTCTCTTTCTCTTTTCCTTCCCTTCCAGACTATGGATTACAGAACATACATTAAGAGGTTGTCATGTGTATCCTTTTGCCTCTATTTAATGCTCAGTTCTAGGTTGGCATTAGTACCCTCGACAATTATTAGCACACTGTTCCATTTTTCTGTCTAACCTAACCTCCTGACTCCCACACGTTTGTGATAATTTCCACTTTTGACAAGACCTCCTGATATATGTTTCACTTGACCTTGGATATTGGTATCATAATATGTACATATATATTTATGCCATGCAAATAAATGCAGTCATTCTGTATCTGTCTCTCTACTTCTGGCTAATTTCGCTCAACATAATCTTCTCCATGTCCATCCATTTATAGGCAAATTTTATAACTTCATTTTTCCTAACAGCTGCATAGTATTCCATTGTGTAGATGTACCAAAAGCTTCTTTATCCAGTCATCGATTTTCGGGCATTCTGGTTGCTTCCAGATTCTGGCTATTGTGAATAATGCTGCTATGAACACAAAAGTAGGGATGGTGTTTCCACTGCGTATTTTTGGTTTCCCAGAGTAGATTCCCAGGAGTGGTATGGCTGGGTCAAATGGGAGTTCAATTTCTAGTCTTTGGAGGAAAGTCCATATTGTTTTCCAGAAAGGCTGTACCAGCCGGCATTCCCCCAACAATGATATTTACTAATCCTTTGCCCCAAAGTTCCTGAAACACTGATCGGATAGTCCTTCTGGAAAACCTATGATGTGATACATTCTAGGAATTCATGATTATCAGGAAAGAGCACCTCCTCTGATGTAGACTAGATGTAGAGGAAAAAACCAAGACAAGTAATCAGAAGTCTTTATGCAAATTACCAGCAACGTAAAAATAAATAGGAAGCTTAAGGAAAGGCCATGCAGCTGAACAAGTAGAGGTCATTCTGACAGGGTTCAGGGTACTTGGGATCTGCCCTTAGTCACATGTGAACCAAGTGCCCTATCATATTTATATTTCTCTCTCTCTCTTTCTCTCTCTCTCTCTTGCAAACTATTATTTTTGAGTGAATTAACTCTAGATAATAAAGCCAGTTACTTTTATTTGGCAAATTGGCTAGGTCACAGTAAACAAATACTTAGTCAGACATTGTATGGATGCCTCTATAAAGTATTCTTTGGTGGAATTCAATTTTAAGGGCTAGAGCAATAGCACAAGCACATTTGACATTGCATGTGGCAGACCTGGGTTCAATCCCTGCCATCCCAAGTAGTCCCCCAAGCACTGTCAGGAGTAATTCCTGAGTGCAGTCAGGAGTCATCCCTGAGCATTACCGGGTGTGAGCCCCCCAAAAAATATTTTAAATCAGTAGAGTAAGGGAACACTATCTTTTGAATGCTAAGTGGGGCTCATGCAAGCAGTTGAAAGGCTTAAAAGCTTTATTTTTTTATGTTAAACAGTTGTTTGTTTGTTGAATTGAGTAATAGTGAGATACACAATTACAAAAACCAGGCTTTACCCAAAGATGAGAAGTTCTGCTTGTAGGTTGAACTTCAAACTTGTTCTACCACATCCAGGCTGCTGCCAGCTTACCATGCAGATGCTGGAGTGACACATTAGCCACTTTCCAATATTTTAAAAAAAAACAAATGCCTTTCTAACTCTCTATGGATTTTCTTTATTTTACATCTGTCTTTTCGACTGGTTCTCTGTCTCTCAATTTGTCTCTGTGCATATCTCCATGTTCCTGACTCTTTCTCTCTGTCTCTGTCTCTTTCTCTCTCTCTCTTTCTGTCTCGCTCTGTCCTTTGCTTGTCTTCTCATATCTCCGTTTTTCTCCTCTTCTTTCCTGTCCACCTATCAATTCTCTACTTTTGGCTTTAATTCTCTAGAGAACCCTAACATATCACAATGTATTTGTCCTTGATGAAAGAGGAATGATAACTATATCAAACCACTAAATTTGTGGTAATAATTAAAGGTTTTGGCATAGTCTTTGATAAAAAGTAAGTGCCTAATATTGTTAGTTCTTTTAAAATATAATTTTTGGTGCTTTCAATGTCTGTATGTTTGTCATACTTCTCCTTTCTCTTAGTTGCTATACTCATTGCTTTATTTGGAAATTCCTGCAAGATCAGCCCAAATGGAACCTTTGAAGTTGGTATAGGTACATATATCTATAGAGGGGGCACCTGATAGTTTCCTAAACTTTAATTGATATAATTAGATATAGGTTTAAAGAAGAGGCAGGAAGAGTCTCAAAGAGATCTTGATCAAATTAATCTCCATATATCTAGCACTAGACGCAAATCCTGGCAATATTCACTGTCAGTTTTTTTCTAAATGTATTCAGTTGTTTACACAGACCTTTACAGCTGACTTTGAATTTGAGTGATACACACAGCAGGCTTGTATTTTCTGCTCTGACTCACTAGGATATAATGAAAAATTGCTGTCTGATCCTGCTTCCTGAAAGGACAGCAAGACACCGAACACTGCTCTATAAAATATGTGGCACTGAATGAATACCAGAAGCTGTCCATGTACTAATATTGGAATGGAGATTTTTGGGTAAAAGTCTTGTTTCTGTAATTGAGGGAGATTGAGCTGCTGTTGATTCATGAAACATTTTTCGAGTGTCTGTTGTGAGCAAGTTTTGTGTCAGTGCTCTAAGCTTCCAGTTCTCAGGAGGGAAATGGCTTATCAGTGGAAGTGGAATAGAAAAACAAGTAAGTGAGGCTTGGCAAAAACGCTTCCATTTAGAAGTCCATTTAGAAGGAAAATATGACATCAAAACCTTGAAGGGGTGTATTTCTTTTTCTGCCTGGAAGAATAAGGTACATTTTCTCATAGGAAAATAGCACATTGACTTAGTCCTGAAGAAAAGCAAAATTTGCAGGAGAAAAACAGTCTGGATAAAATGAAAAAATATGTTTGAAGAATGTCTGTCTATATACGTTGGAAGAATAATATCAAATATGCACTCAGTGTGACTTCAGCAGAGTGGATCAGGTTAGTAGGACATTATGAGTAGAAAAGCTAATGATCAATTAAATAATAGTATGGAATAGCAGAACTACAGCCTGAGCAATTGGAACTTCATCAGTGGGTGAGAAACATCCCTCAAGGGAGATCCTCTGATTTTTCTGTGTTGATGCTGAAAACAGTTTGAGTGGCAAAAGTGTTCACTTTAGAAGAGGAGATGGAGACTGTGAGTTATCACATAGTGTCAGAGGTTGAACTGAAGAGTCCATTGTGAAAAGATGTTTAAGCTAAGTGGTTAATCAGATGCAAAAGAAGTAGGGGAAGTAAATTTACATGTTCTGCTTGCTATATAGTCATTTAGGTCCCCCCAAATATTTTATTAAATTACACATTGATGAATTTATATATTTACTTTTTTGGTTGTGTTCAGGGATTACCCCTGGATTTGTGCACAGAATCTATTCTTGAGGATGCTCAGGAAAATTGTGTAGTGTTGAAGATGGATCCAGGGAAGTTGTTTGCAAGGCAGGCACTTTAGTTCAGCACTCTCTGTTCACCAAACAGTATTTTATAGATAGATTACGTATTGCATGGCAGAAAAGGTACCAATCATTTGACATATGTCAATTTATTTGCTCAGTAAAAACATTTATCGTCCCCTGACTTACAGATTATGAGTTACAACAATGAATACATTCAATGACTTGCCCAGGTTTGCTGGATATTGATTGACAGATGAGTTGCACGCCAATGTCCTACTCTGTACTATCACCTGAGATGACAAATGGGGCTTGTCAAAGGCACACCTCACTAAATACTACTGTTTTAAAAAGAAGAAAAATTAGATGGAATGAAACTTACAACCTCTTTTTCTTTCAATTTTTATTCTACTTGGTGGAAAACAACTTTTTTTTCCTCCAACCTCTTAACAGCACACTTCAGAATTATTGTGGAAACCAGAGAGACAAGTTAAACTCTGCATGAGCAATTGTTCCATCAAGGGAATAGTGCCTGGCTGCAATTCTTTACAATCCTCCAGTAAGCCATCCTGAACAGGCAAATGACTCCATGGTGCAAAGGAGCTGAACTACGACTTCCAGTTCTAGAATACAGAAGACAATACCATATATGCTGCTAGATTATCAAAGGAGAAACTGCAGTGGCTTAGCTCTTTGTATAATAACTGGCACTTGAGTTTAAACAAGAGAAAACAAAAAAAGGTGTAAAACTTTAAATTTTAGTAATTAGTAAACCATTTTTCACTTTATTCTTTGAAATTAGGCTTAGGTATTCATTACCCTGCTTGTCATCTGACTGAGAAAGTGCCTGCTAGAGTATATTTAACTTAGAACCAATAAAAATCAAGTGCTAATTCTAAACTAACTTGTAGCAAGGGAAAGATGACTTTGTGGCTAAAGCAGTATTTACATTTTCATTTTGATTTTTAATGGGAGCAACTTCCTTACATTTGCTATTTTCAGTGATTCTTAAGAAAAGTATTTCAACTCAGTTCAAGAACAAAACCCATTATAAGCAAAGCATTATATGGTGATATTCCACATGAATGTTTTTCTTCTTTATTCTTTAGCTATTTAGGGTCAAATGTAGGACCTTTTTAGTGCTATCAGGATACTTTAATTAAAGTGTTTATATATAATTACATTAAATTCCATATAGTTGTATATTAATATATAGGTGTTAAACCTGCCCCTCGAGGTGTTGCAGGTGTGGCTGTGGTGCCTGACTATGTTGGCAGGTGGCAGACAGGAGACAGGCTTGTCTATACCCAGGCCTCTGCCCCGTGGGGCCTGGGTGGTTGATGGTCTGACATAGAAAAAGACTGAGCCCTCTGGGGTGAGCCCAGAGCCAAGGCAGAGCCTGGAAAGCTACCTGTGGTGTATTCGATATGCCAAAACCAGTAACAATAATGGACTTCATTCCCAATGAATGGAGACGTTACCGGTGCCCACTTGAGCAAATCAATGAACAAAGGGGAAGGCAAGCAAGTGACAAGGTGTTCACAAGTTGTTTATGGCTTAAAGGAATTTAAGACTTTCATTTGAAATGTACAGCACACTTTAGAATCAAGTAAATTTGAATAGTGTTTCATAGATTAAAAAAAAAGCAACGTTTTTTGAAAATGGCAGAGGAGTTTAGATATATATTCACTTCTTTAAATAAATTGCTGGGACTGGAGCTGTAGCACACTGGGTAGGGTGGGTGCTTTACTACGGCCGACCTGTGCTCAATCCCTGGCCTCCAATACGGTGCCCTAGGAGCTCCACCAGGAGTGATTCCTGAGTGCTGAACCAGGAATAACCCCTGAGCATTGCTGGGTGCAACCCAAAATGTTAAAAATCAATTGCTTTGCTTTTTTCAAAATTAATTAATCTAAGGAGCTTGCGATAGTATAGTGGGCAGGGTGCTTGTCTTGTATGTGACTAACCAGGTTGGTCCCCAGCATGCCACATGGTTCCCAGAGCACCTTCATATTCCCAGGTGTGGCCTCCAAAACCAAAATATGCAAATAAATGAATGCATGAATCAAAAGTGTTTTCATTAAACCTAGTCAAGTAAAATTTCTATTTACCCTGGTGGGAGGTGTATCTCTCTATGAGAATTTCTTAAAATTCCTCCCTAAACATTGATTGGACTGATGTCATTCTTGTTTATAAAGGCTATTTTCCCAGTATGTCTTTCAACTTACTCTCTCTACAGATTCCATTGTCACAGAACTCTGCAAGTTGTGACAAGTGCATTCTTCTAAATAAGGACAAGGTTTAAATCAGATGGAAATTTCTTAATGCTACCTATCTATTAACATACACTTGGCATTTACATGCAAATATCTTGTCTTACTGGGAAACACTCCAATTCAGAACTACCCTGGCTTCAGATAATGAATGCAGTCCTCTGTTTGTTAAATCTAGATCCATTCTTAACTATTTGTCCACTAGATAATTCAAAAACCAAATGTCTGCAACCACAATTCTCTAGGAAATAACTCTCCATAAAAATGTATATCAGAGTCTTGGTGATAATGTAATCATAAACTGGGTGTTAGTCAAAGTGCTTAAAGGTAGATTTCCTGGCTGTAATCCCACACCTATGAAAGATGATCATTTGTCAAATATCTCCATTTTAGCAATCTGATGCTTTTGGCAACAATACACACTAGTGGGTTACTAACAGGCTTGTTTAGCTCGTACAAAACCCAATCAGGACATTTCATTAATATATGCACCTGCATTGATTTTTCTGTTTTACTTAAATGCTTATTTCTGATGAAATCTGTCCTGTCTGCTCAGGGGATAGAAGCTGAGCTCCGCATTATTCGTAGCAGCTGAGGGTGAAATAAATGCTTGTCTAATGCTGTATGGCTCAATGCCCCTGTGTCATATCTATGCATGCCATAAAAACAGTGATAAACATGATATATTTTTATGACTCTGAATACTCTATGTGTCAATAAAATATTTTTAAATGGGATGAAGTCTGCACTGAACCTGCTCCTGACTGAAGCACCAAGTCCCACTGCCCCATATGTGATTCTGCCTGGGCGGCAGAAGCATCAATTGTCTGTGATGAAATTTAGGTGCCCCTGGCTGGTGACATATGCAGTGTTTTAGTCCTAATGGTCCAAGAGTTTTCGGGCCTTTTTTCTTTCTTTCTTGATGCACATTGAAAACACTTTCTTTGCCCCTCATTGGGGAAATGAATCACAGCTATAATTGACCACAGGGACTAAATGACCTTCCCTTATTTGAAGTGCTCTGGGAGTTTATAAGAGGAAAAGATCCATAGAAGCATGCAAGAGAAATTGCGGTGCAAACATCCCCAAGTATGTTAATGGGATGCCTTTAGGAGATGGGGGTGAGGAACCCTTTTCTAGAATATTTCCATTGACTGAAGCCACACGCAGTTCAAGCTTTGGAAGTGGAGAGGCAAGAATGGGCAATTAGCATACATAAAAACAATTTGGGGATGCTCCTGAATTCTTTTGCCTGTGTCCAATAAAGAGTTTATAGAAAGAAAAGGAGAAGGAGACCCTCCAGGTCCAGGGTTAGGGATGCTGAGTTCAAGCTTTCCTCAATGATATGATGGAATGTAAGTTAGTGAGTTGTAGGTGGCTTTTCTCTGGAAAGTTTAGCTTCTTTACCTGCAAAGGAACTCCCCATCCCCTTTCTACACATTTTTAACCAACTCTGAATTGACAAGACAGATTTTTGAGTGGTGCAGTGTTGGGAGAATACCAGGCTTAAAAATATTAGGAGCTGGGGTCTCAGCTACATTGTGGGTTACTAATTTGATGTTTTATAACAGAAGTGATGGGAGGGGGGTTCTGTCGGTCAACTGATATGTAGGTTTGATGCAGGCAGATAGATAGGCAAGAGCTTATGACAATGGAATTCTTTGATGTAATAAAACAGCCTAAGGCTGCAAAAGCCCATTTTTCAGAAAGCGGGAACTAAGGCCTGACAATGCTTCACCTGGAGCCAAGGGGCACCAAGGAAGACTGGACACCCCCTCACTCCCAGAGAAGCTCCAGCAGGAACAAAGGACAGGAAAGGAATTTCTAAGAAGACCACCCACACCCCCAACACTATCCCTTGAAATACCTTATCTGTGGACCCTTTCCTAGGTAGAAGCCCCACGTGGGGGCAGCTTGAAAAACTCTATAAAACCCACCTTAAACAAAAGAAGGGAGCACATGGATTATATAATTTTATATTGTATATAGCCTAAAAATGTTTACATATTAAGTAAATAAATAATAGTTTTGGGGGCTAGATCTTGTGAGGATGGGTTAGGTCAGTATACATCTTTCTGCTCTCTAAAATGTCTCCTTTTTTATTTTAATAAATGAAAATGAAAGTACTTTGCGTATAGACAAGGAATAAAAACCAAAACATAAATAGCGCTCTCCACATAGAACCCACCATCAACTTCATGTTATACAAATAAGATCAAGAACAAACATCTGTATGATCTCCCCTATGCTTAGGACAATTTCATCCCTAAACTTGCAAATTCCCAAAACAGGATGATCAGGAATACTTCCCTAAAATGATGACGTGATCATTTGCATCCCATTATTTGTCGATTTGCTCAAGCGGGCGCCAGTAACATTTCAATTTGTCCCTATCATGTGCCAGTGTACAGCGATGGCATCTTCTTGCTTCAGAAATATGAAGAGCCTAAAACCATTCGTTCAGAGTCTTGATGAAAAAGTCTGACCATGTTAATGCAGGGAGAATGGTGGAGTGGTAGAGATGTGCCCAGAGCTGGAGGTTCTTTGTCCATTTAGCTATTTCTTCAATGCTCTTGAAGAATAAACCAGTAAAAACAATGCTTATTACTCTGACCCTTGAAATAATAATAAATTTTTAAATGCTTTATCTTTCCCTAGATATACTTCATGCATCTGTGTTTTGTTGCTTTTGGGAATTTGATTTTGTTCAATCTTATTATATTATCATTTGAGATAGACAAGTGGTTATAAAAGACTAATATTTATTTACTTAACAGTCATGGTTGTGATTCTTAACTTGGCCCAAATACTTTCCAGCTATGAATATGTATATAGTTCAGCTCCCACACAGATTACTCCATTGGTCAGTTTTACCATGGCATCCCTTAGGCTCACTTTTCAGGGGAAAGGAACTAGAAAGGAACATCTAGTTCCTTAGGATACTTCTCGTTAGCATGGAGCTCTACAATTCTAATCTCTGAAGATTTGCTGGTGCTTACATACCAATTTGACATGAATTAGAATTTTAAGGGTCATGCTCTAAAATGTTAGCCCATTAAGCTCATGAACTGGAGTGAAATGCATATGCTAACACTGCTTTCTGGATGAAGTACAGTTTGGACTAGAAGTAAATTTGACAAGTATCTGCTAATTTCCTTTATGTTAAGAGAATTTAATTCATTCATACTGTAAGTGGACATTAGCATATGACAAATCAGGGAACTGATAGTTGATGTTAATGAGAGCATCATGTATGCATAAAACATTTACATATGTGAGAGCAAGTGAAAAATTAAGGAGTTAGGGAAGATTTTATTTAGATTCTGGTTCTCTCTGGTTCTGCTTAGATGGATTGCTGCTTTCAGTCTACAATGTGTGATATCTTTGTTGAAATTGAGGAAACAAAGTTGTAGTTAACATCCCATGGAAAAGTGTGTGTTCAGTGTATCTAACATCTAACTTTTGATAAATGAAATGTCATTTATAAATATGCTCTTTTGTTTATTTAGACTTTGCTTTTTGGGGCCACACCTTGAAGAGCTCAGGGGTTACTCCTGGCTCTTGACTCAGGAATTACTACCCATAGTGCAGGGAATATTATGTGGAAGCAGGGGATCAAAACCAGGGCAACTGCATGCAAGGAAAGCACACTACCATTTGTACTATCTCCCCAGGTCCTACAAATATACTCTTAATAAAAGTTAGTTTATTTATTTCTGAAAACACAAGTATACAAGAAATATATTTTATCCCCTGCCTCAAAATGGATAGCAAAGTGTGTCAGATTAGTAGTAAACTCAGGACATAAACCATAGAATTGATCACTTGAATCCCGTTATTCATCAATTTTCTTGAGCGGGTGCCAGCAACATTTCCATTGGACCCTGTCACGTGCCAATGTAGCCCAATGGCATCTGGTTGATTCAGGAATATGAAGAGCCTCAAACCGTTCCTTCAGGGTCTTGACAAGGAAGTCTGACCATCTTGTAGGTGGGCGGCCACGTGATCTTTTGACATCCTGTGGGATCCAGTCGGTAATGGCTCTAGTCCAGCGGTTGTCTCCAAATCGCATTACATGTCCAGCCCATCTGATTTTCGATGCCTTGGCAAACGAGACAGTGTCCCTGATTCTGGAATAGTGACGGAGGTCAGAACTCCAGATTCCTTCTCTCACTTGAGTGAGGCGTGATATTCCAAGCATAGCTCTTTTCGATTCCTCTCTGGGAGACCTGAATAGCATTCTCATCCTGCTTTCATAGGGCCCAGGTCTCTGAGGCATATGTTAATGCAGGGAGAAAGGTGGAGTCAAAGAGATGTGCCTGGAGCCAGAGGTTCTTTGTCCTTTTAGCTATTTCTTCGATGCCTTTGAAGGCATTCCATGAACCCCCTGAATTCCATGGACCACGAGAGCAACTTCCAACCCGGAGCCTCGGAGGAGCCCAGAGAAACCCCCCACATCTTGCTGGCAGTGATTTTCACAATCCGTACTCTGCATCAGTTAAGATCTCCACCCAGCAGATTAATCCAGTCTCCAGCCCAAAGGCTTGTCAGAAACCCAGCCTACAAGGACCCACCACACAGAGACCCGCCCTTCAGAGGAGAGTATTTCAAGCCCAGGAATGCTTGAGCCTAAAGCACAGGTACACCAGGCAGAGCAGAAACCAGCTTTCCCTTCGCGGTGCGAAGCGGCCACGCGATTTACCTCCAAATTGACATAAATATACCAGGTGATCTTACCAAAAGTGGAGATTACCATAAGCGTGTGGGAGTCAGAGGTTAGGTTAGATAGAGAAGGAAACATGTGTAAATAAATGTCAAAAGGTCTGAAAAAAATTACCATAAACCATAGAATTAAGATATTTTAAATTATGGGTCCCTGTTTGTTTTACAGTGGGAGGGTCTTGACATGTCTCACCTAAAGAGAGTATTCCAAGAACACATAGTGTCTTCACAATGACAAATGCTATTATTTTTAAGACATATTTTTGGACATAGAATGTTTTGAAAAGGTCCATGCATTGATTTGAATTTATCATTGGGCTTTTAAAAAATTCTCTTTAGTTAGTTTTAGTTTTTGGGCATTTTTAGTTTTTGGGAGGTCACTAGATCAGTTGATCACTTGATGTCCTGTTATTCATCGATTTGCTCAAGCGGGCGCCAGTAAAATTTCCATTTGACCTTATCAGTGCCAGTGCAGCCCAATGGTATCTACTTGCTTCAGGAATACAAAGAGCCACAAATCCTCATTCAGGGTCTTGAGGAAGAAGTCTGATTGTCTTGTAGATAGGGGGCCATATGATCTTTTGATCCAGTTGGTAACAGCTCTAGTCCAGTGGTTGTCTCTAAATCGCATTACATGTTCAGCCCATCTGATTTTCGATGCTTTGGCAAGCGAGACAGTGTCCCTGACTCTGGATCATCGATGGAGGTTGGAACCTCGGATTCCTTCTCTCACTTGAGTGAGGCATGATATTCCAAGCATAGCTCTTTGATTCCTCTTTGGGAGACATGAATAGCATTCTCATCCTGCTTTTGTAGGGCCCAGGTCTCTGAGGTGTATGTTAATGTAGGGAGAATGGTGGAGTCAAAGAGATGTGCCCAGAGCCGGAGGTTCTTTGTACTTTTAGCTATTTCTTCGATGCTCTTGAAGGAGGTCGGAAGACCATCTCTCATCCTCCTGCACTGGTCTCTTCCTCCTGTGCTGCAGGTTGGCTTCATCATGTTGACTTCTCTATCTAGGTACTCATAAGTGCTGCATTCAGAGATGTTTGTTCCATTGAGAGTGAATAGAGCATTTGGAACTAGTTCATTTTTCATGAACATTGTTTTGTTTAGATTCAGCTGTAGACCTATCTTTCCACATTCATGGTAAAAGTCAGCCAGCATTTGTGCTGCTTCTCTAATGTTTGGTGTTACCAGAAGGATGCCATCAGGGAAGTGGAGGTGGTGTAGTTGCTGACCGTCTATCTTCACTCCCATTCCTTCCCATTCTAATTGTTGCATGACATTCTCGAGGGTGGCACTGAAGTGTGAAATGGTGAACCCTGCCGAACCCCTCTTTTGATATCAATGATCACTTCCTTGTAGAATGGTGAGATCCTGGTAGTGAATCTGTAATAGAGCTCAAGAAAGATCTTGATGTATTGGTTTGAACACCCTGTTTGGCTAGGGGCTTCGATGACAGCTTTGGTATCCATAGAATCAAAGACTTTCTTTAAATCGATGAATGTGAGACAGAGCGGCATCTTGAACTCCCTACAAACCTCAGTGAGTTTAGTTACCATGTGAGTTTGGTCGATTGTGTTGAATCCTTTCCAGAACAGGGTTCATGACTGGTGGGCTGGATGAACCACAGGAGTGCTGTGGATCGAGCCCACTGTGACTGCATGCAAGGTAACTGTCTTCATCACGGTACTATCTCTCTGTATAATTACATTTTTTAAAACCATCACTATATATTGTTTGTCATTAACAAAGTCATTATCTCTTCTGGGTTAGCATACCAACTCCACAAATACTATGTGAGGCTCAAGAAAATACTCCCAACAACTCTGCATATTCATTTAAAAATTGAGAATAAAAGAATTATTGCTGAATTATGTTTAAAAAACCCATAAGGATAACTTGCATAAAAATTTCAATAAAGTAAATTTTATAATATTTTAACAATTCATGCTTATAAATGTTTAACATGAAAATTCATATAAATCATATAAAGTATACTTACAATATGTAATGTATATATATATATATATATATATAGATTGCATATATCATGAATAATATGTACTTTCTCATCGTTATTTATATTTATGCTTGGGCACATTTAGTTATTCATTTCTGTCAATGTGAAATTTATGTTCTGGTACTGACTGCAGAGAAATTAAGTCGCACTTGCAACAAATATCTACTAATAGAAAAAGTAAAAACTAGGAAAGATGCAAAAAATCTCTGATTTAGAACTTGGAGAGACAGTGGTCAGTGACCCTTAGACTGATGTTCAAAGCCCAGTACCTCTTGCTTCCCTTCCTTTAGCACAATGAGCTCTGTCCGAGGAGGTCCCTGCACACTCTCAGGATTTCCCTGGTAGCTTTATCACACTGCCCTCCCAAGCAGCATGGCCTTACCTGGCTAACAATTGAACAATCAAATTTGCCTGAAGTCACTGGGTTCCTCTGGAGCCTGGGAATTTTTATCTCCACCCCATACCCTGGCTCTGCCATACATAAAAAGACAAATCAAAGCAAAACACAGTAATTTATGAAATAAAATGAGGAAGGAAAGAAGAAGGAAGGAAGGGAGGAAGGAAGGAAGGAAGGAAGGGAGAAAGGAAGGAAGGAAGGAAGGAAGAAAGGAAGGAAGGAAGGAAGGAAGGAAGGAAGGAAGGAAGGAAGGAAGGAAGGAAGGAAGGAAGGAAGGAAGGAAGGAAGGAAGGAAGGAAGGAAGGAAGGAAGGAAGGAAGGCAGGCAGGCAGGAAGGAAGGAAGGAAGGAAGGAAGTTATGAAGGAAGGAAGGAAGGAAGGAAGGAAAGAAGGAAGGAAGGAAGGAAGGAAGGAAGGAAGGAAGGAAGGAAGGAAGGAAGGAAGGAAGGAAGGAAGGAAGGAAGGAAGGAAGGAAGGAAGGAAGGAAGGAAGGCAGGCAGGCAGGCAGGCAGGAAAGAAGGAAGGAAGGAAGGAAGGAAAGAAGGAAGGAAGGAAGGAAGGAAGGAAGGAAGGAAGGAAGGAAAGAAGGAAGGAAGGAAGGAAGGAAGGAAGGAAGGAAAGAAGGAGGGATGAAGGAAAGACTTCCTAAGAAGTCTTACTCTAGTCTCTATCTCCATTTCCTTCTCAATTCTGTCATTTTTGTGGATTGAAAAAATTCTTATTTAACAACTAAGAAAATAGGTATAGAATGTTTTCTTCTGTTGAAACAGAAATGTTTCTGAGAATTATTCAGAACATTAGAGAGGCATATATTCTATTAACACCTTGCTATTCATATTCTTTCATTTAAATACTGACAGACTTTTCTCTAGCAAGCGCCAATGCAGGTAGATCAGGTCTATCCTTTTACAATACAAATTGGTGATAGTGCTATTTCTTTAGGCAGAATATTTTTCTTCCCTATCAATCTCTAGTAGTAATTTTATTGACTTTGCTTCAGTTACTGACAGCACATTTTGGACTAGACATATTTCATAGCAAGCACATTTGTAACTAATGAATTTTCCTCTCACTCTGATGCTTTAATAGTTATAAAAATAATAGTAAGGAAACTGTATTAAACATCTCTTCTAACAAAAATCATTGAATTAGATCTACTCTAGATAAAGAAACGAAGGCTCAGTGTTCTGAGTATTACTTTTTTGGGAGGTATGGCGGGTTCTAGCCCTGGCCTGCCATCCCAGCAGAGCCTCACAACAAGCCAGACGACCCACCTGACTCCATGGGGGCTGCCGTTTTCCACATCCGGACTTCTTTCTCGTCACAACTCCACCCAGCAGACCAGACTATCACAGCCCGGCTCGCACGGCCACTAACGGCTGCATGTTTCATCAAAAATGACTACAAGAGTATGCCACTCACACGGCAAGCCTGGCAAGCTGCTCGTGTGGTATTTAATATGCCAAATACCAGTAACATTTATATTAGGTCATTCCTATGACCTAATATAATGGCTTGAGGCTCTTTATGTTCCTGAAGCAAGCGGATACCTTTGGGTTCTACTAGTATGAGTCAGGACATATGGTGATATTACTGGTGCCTGCTCTAGCAAATAGATGATCAACGGGAAGATAGTGATAGCGATAGTGATGAAGATTAGAAACCTGCCCCTTGAGGTGTTGCAGGTGTGGCTGAGGTGACCAGCTATGCAGTCAGGTTGTAGACCGGAGACAGGGTTGTCTACACCAGGGCTCTGACTTGTAGGCCCTGGATAGTTGATGGTCTGACAGAAAAAGACTGGGCCCCCTAGGATGAATCCAGAGCCGTGACAGAGCCTGGCAAACTACCCGTGGTGTATTTGATATGCCAAAAACAGTAACAAAATGGACCTCATTCCCCGTTGGGAATGTTACTGGTGCCAGCTCGAGAAAATCAATGAACAATGGGAAGACAAGTGACAAGTGACAAAGATTAGAAATTTGATTTGGACCCATGCAATCTATGTTCAGAGTATCAGTTAATCATTTTTATAGCACTTAGCCTTATCAAACTTATCAATCCTCTATTTCAAAACAATACTTAGAAGATTTGTGAAAATATAGAGAAAATGCTAAGGAGTCCTGGGATTTAGAGTCAACAAGCACTAATTTTTGCATTAAGGCTTCTTAATTGGGGCCTGGGGACATAATTAGTGAGAGATCTGATTTTTCATCATTTCATTTTCCTAGTAGCTATGTAAGTACAAACTTCAGCGACTTCTCACATTGATATTTCTCACTGTTGTTTGCCTTGCAAACATATGGAATTGGCAATTAGCAGTTTACAGTCCTGATGTTTCACTTTCGCTGTCATTTGAGTCTTTTCTCAAGTTAGTACTGTAAAAACCTGCCAAGCCTATAATAAGCTTCTAGAGATAAAGCGACAAAGCACAGCACTTGGGGAAACAGCTGACAGGAGGATCAGATATGGTGGTGGTGGTGGTGTGTGTGTGTGTGTGTGTGTGTGTGTGTGTGTGTGTTTCAGTGACTTCCCCTCGTATCTAGGTTGAAGTTTGCATATTTTGATAAAACCTGCCCTCATAATGGGATGTGGTCTCTTCACAAGGAGGTGATGAAAGCTACCTGGATAATTTAATATTACATAATAAAAATTCAACTTTTCCTAAAATGAAATTGTCCTCATATTGACATTCTTGGCTTCTTTTTTTTTCCTTTTTGGGTCACCCCTGGCAATGCTCAGGGGTTACTCCTGGCTCTGCACTCAGGAATTACTCCTGGCAGTGCTCAGGGACCATATGGGATGCCGAGGATCCAACCTGGGTCGGCCGCATGCAAGGCAAAGCCCTACCCACTGGACTACCGCTCCAGCCCCACATTCTTGGCTTCTAAGAAAACTATATCCCATTCCCAATCAGAACTAATTTATTTAAGGGAGGTGTTTGATACATCAGATTTTAGTGTGTATCAACCATATTTCATAGTCTTATAGCCTTGTAGTGGAACATGCCTATAACTTAAAGAATGTTAGTGTGATTTATCTCATATAATATCCATTGACTCCGAGCTTAAATTTAACCAGGCAGACACGACACTTATTAAAATAGTTTATATAATGTATCCTCAATAAAGGCTCTATACAGAAAGATTTGGGCAAGGTCTTGGATAGCGATACTTCATGAGCACTGCAACATATAATGCTGGAATGAGAGTATATGCTGAATACTTATATTTGAATGCTCCAACCACTGTGATGAGAGCATGTTCTTTAGGTTGAATTTAATTTGTATATTTTAATGTGGTAAATCATAAGTTAGATTTCAGCATTTTGTGTACATCCTTTTAATAAGTTAATGAAATTAATCATGGTTCTTTTGGTACCTCTCTGAACTTACAGTTGATGTCAGCAGTTTTGTTGGTCTCAGGCAACACAACAGCAAACTTTGTAGTGTAGCTACTTGTGGGACATTTCTAGGTATATTGGGGTAATAGCAGAAACTCATCACAATGTCTTAGCATTTCATTATTTAAAATTTCATAGTCGTCATGTAGTTTAATTTAATCCTCTTTCAATATAACATTTTTAGATCAAACAAAATATCCAGATCTTGAAAGTAATACATATCTTCTAAATAAAATTAAAAGGATGATATAGCAAGACTTCCCCTGAGAGCTTTTAAAAAGCTTTCTAAAATTACAGTTACTAGCATTGAGATGAAGAACTTAAGAGTCAATAGCTAGATTGATGTAACAGTAGCAGTCTGGAAATGCTCCCTATAAAGTATGAACTAACATCTAATAACATTATAGAACCATAGGAAACCATTAGTAAAGGAAGAGAAGAATAATTAATTCATTTATATAAAGGAATTTTTCAAATTAAAAAATGAGTTAGGGTTTCCCTAAAGGCCATATTCCAAATGAGTTTTGAATGTAATGCATAGACAAGAGAAGAATTCATGAGTTAGTATTTAATTTACAGGGAAACAATATATCTCAATACTCTTAGCTCAAATGCAAAATTAAAGAACATACACATAACATATAATAATTCACTCTTAAAAATGATCTATAATGAGTATATTTTAATCAAATAAGAACATGCATAGGTTAGGAAATGGCAGCAACTAGTCATTTTTTTTGACATCTAAGAATTTTCATGTATTTATTTTCCAATGAAATTTTTGGTCTAAGAACAAACTTTTTGGCATTATCAATTCTTTTCTTAAAAGTATGTTATGATTCTTCACTTTACACAAAATGAAAAATATATACATAAATAATATTTACAAATTTGTTTTCCCAGTCTGCAAGAGCTAGAACTTTAGCACCAGAATGTATAATATTGTTCCTATAAACATACAAATTTTTTTAGGAATTGTATGCCTTGTCCATACACAATATTTGTGGCACCCATAACAAAATCTCCACTTACGGAAGGAAACACTTAAGAACATTTGGATCCTACTTTCAGTGTAGGATGTTATATTTTCCCCTTCATTTAACTTACAATGAAAAACATATGGAATGTTTTATTTGCAGACTACAAAACCAAATCAAACAGGCACTACTGTGTTGGAGAGAATTTATTCTCCCTGAGACTCAGACGTAAAGTTCTGTGTCCATATTCCTAAGTCCATCATTTCTCCACACAGATATCGAGGTTAATGGCCGCTTTTGTGGCCTTTGCGTAGTTTCCACTCAGGTTGGTATTATCAGTGTTAACCTCATTTTTCCTCCTGATGTTCAGTATTTTGTTGTCTTCAGCTCTTGGAAATGTGTTATTATGCTTGATTGTTACTAGTTTCTCTGTCAAGATTTCACTTGTATGGTTGTTTTGCTGATAAGACCCCTTATCTCTCTCCAAGAGCCTGGGCATTGTCTATTTGATATTCTCTACCCATACAGAGCTCATTCCTACAGAGTTTAGATTATGAACCCTGGAGGAAGCAAGCAATAAAGTAAACATAGACCATCCCTAGGTATCTCTTTCTTTCATTTACGGTGAAATAGGATTTGGAGTGTTGTTAACTTCCTGACTTCACGTAATAGTGCTACCATCTTTACTTGAATGATATTTAAGTTTTTAGGCACTAAATTAACAGTACTGTCAATTGTTTCTGGCAATGTTCCAACTCCATACCTACTACTGGAGGGGGTGCAACTCAATCAGTGCTTCAATATTCTTTCCCACCATCAACTACTTCCTTGGGAGACTCAATTTTTTAACTATTCTAGCTTGACTCACTTGCTTATAATAATGTTGATGTTTAGTTGTCAATGAACACAGTCTCCTCACTTCTTCACCACCAAAGTGGTCAAAGCTCTCAATCAATGTCCTCTTGTTACCTCATCTGGAATGACATTTTTATTGAAAAGAGCATTATGATTGAATGTCACTCTACTACAATGGCTATGCTTTAGATGAGAAACATGGCTATTTCACATTATATAATTCAGAATATTTCCAACTGTATTTCTTAGCTGATCAACAATATTTTAATGACCTAAACTATACCAATGACCTAGCATTCTCCCCTCCCCACGCTTTTACTGGGAGTCTCTTATGTTTAGGTTTTATTTTTACCTAAAGAATGTTAAAAGATAATCAAGAGATCTTTATATACTTTCACTAATTTTTTGATTGTCATAGCAATCCCAAAACATTTTCTTTGAAAATAGAAAATAGTGACTGTGAACTTCATAAATGTCAATGAATATATCTGTAAGATAAGGAATTGCAGAACTGCAGCATGGACTATCAGCAATTGAATTAGGGACAAATTTGCTCTGACACCAAAACATTACATGTGCCAAACACAAGAATGTTTAATGAACTAATGCTTTGAGATAAAAAAAGTTCATAAGAAAAGATCTGAAGTTTTGTAAGTTGTTGACTAACTAGAAAAATGTTAATAAATAAAATTATGCATGGAGAGACAGGAATGTAAAGTTACAAAGTACAATTAAGTATTAGAGAATATAAATGCACAAAGAGGACTTAGTGACAGGCTTTACAAAGCTTTGGGGCATTTTCCAATTGTATGTTCAAACCCGTAAGTGCAAGTGTCATGGGTAAGAAATAATTGAAGGAAGTATGTTTTAAATCTCTGTGAAATCCATTCTTATCAGTCAGCTCAATGGGCATTCTCCCTTCATATCCTTACCTTATATAGTATTCATGGAAGACTACTGACAGATTTTTATTTTTCAGCACAAAAATTTAATTTTTTAAACAAAAATTTCAAATGGCAAATGAGCAGAAATTCAAAAGTTGCAAATTTGCAGCTGTCTTCTGTGGGGGAAAGTAAAACTGCACCCATACCCATTAAATCTGCAAAATACCAGAATGTAGAAAAATCTATTGATTGGCAGCTGTGGGTATTTACATCTCTCTTTAATTGCTTCAAATCAGTGCATTGGGAGACTTCCACTAGTGTTGGCAGCAGTCCAAATGGAGTACTGCTTCTCTATCATTCAGAGGCTGCTAAAGCTGAAGTGTGTGATACCTATTTTTAAGAAAGAGGAGAAAGATGAGACATTACCACCAGAGAAGCTAGTTTAGTCCCACAGCCTGAGGGAAATTAAAGGAAGAGTAAGTTCATAAAGCTCTGTTGTCACTGTCAGATATAGAAGTAAGTATTATAGACTATTATGGGTTAATATGTTTGGAATACAGGAGTGCTAAAAGCTGAACATATTTTATTGAAAACAAGGTTTTGGGAAAAGGGAATTTAAACTACTGGGAACGTACACACCAAAAGTACATTTGACAAGCATGTTTAGTAGGCTGTTAATGATTCGGGCTTCATTTGACTTTTCTTTCTATGGTAACCATTTACCATTTTAATTTTTTATAGAGTTTCAGGAACCAGAGACTCTCAGACATGGGGCAGAGCTGCTACTTGCTCTCCCTGTGCCCAGTCGCTCAGGAGGTGCCTGGGAGGCATGACAGGTTCTAGCTCTGGCCTGCCACCCCAGCAGAGCCTCACAACAAGCCAGATGACACCCCTGGTCAATAAATGCTTTATTTACAGGTGACTACAATAGTATGCCACCCGCACGGCAAGCCTGGCAAGCTGCTCGTGTAGTATTTGATATCCGAATGCCAATAACATTTATATTAGGTCATTCCGATGACCTAATATAATGGTTTGAGGCTCTTTATGTTCCTGGAGCAAGCGGAAGCCTTTGGGTTCTACTAGCATGAGACAGGACATATGGAGATATTACTGGTGCCCACTCTAGCAAATAGATGCTTAACGGGAAGATAGTGATAGTGATAGATAGAGTTTCAGAAAAAAAACTATTAACAGAAAGACAATAGGTAATCAAATTATAAAATTATGGAATTTCTGTGTATGTGTATCTTTGTGTGAGTAGAAAGGTGTTCCATATAGTGTGGAAGAAAGATTGATTTATGTATTCAATCTGAAATTATTTTACAAGCAATTAATTTTAATTTAGCTCTATATATTAGTACTAAGGACACAGCTTTAAACACAAAGATTTATCTAATACAGTTAAGAAATAATATCAGAGATGTTAAGACAGTACAGCAGGAATGGAACTAGCCTTGCATGTGACTGACATGTTCTATGTTCTGCATCCCAGGTGCTCCTCTGAACATCTCCAAGAATAATTCCTAAGTGCAGATTTGGAAGTAACCCCAGAACATCATATGGTGTGGCCCCTCAAAAGAGAAAAAACAATGGGATTCTATACAAAAAAGAACTCTTGGTGTCACATTTCATCATTTATAAAATATGTATTTCTGTCATTATTAAAATAGTTGATGCAATTTAATTATATGTCTATTTACTAGGCCTGCCCATGGATGCCAGATGTTGGGACTGTTTGGGGTCCCCAACAATATCCAGGTCCCACGGGTTCCCTGGTCACACTTGGGGTCAATGACCGTCAATGACAGTCCCCTCCAGCAGATAAACAAAAACCACCAGCCCAGTTTAGAAAGTCCAAGAGCTCCACTTTTTCTAGCTTCGCTTCACACCAACTGCTCTGCACACCCTTCCACCACACCAGACTCTCACACTTGACCCCAAACCTTAAGAAGCTAAAACCTCGGCAGAAGCTGGAGGCAGGGCTTAACCAAAGGTCAAAGAACAAAGCTTTTGAGAAATAAATGGTTTTCCTCTTACAAAGTCCTCAGTGGGCCACACCTGCTTCTCAGGCTTAAGAGATGCTAATAAAAAGTACAGCTCTTCTCCTTGGCTAATAAACAATCATTCCTATAATATATCTAGTTATCTTATATAAACACAGTAAGAGGGGCAGGCATATATAATTATACCCAAGATTAAATTTATAGGGTGATCTATCATGGGGAGATCAGGTCAAATGATTCAAACTATGCTCCCCTGCCAGATTCATCCTTTCACCCCCTCAGGGTCCTGTCTCCAATAACAACAGTCTTGCTTTGCTCCAAGGAAAGTCGTAAGTGTTCTGCTCTACTGTAAGGCCATTCATGACATATCAGAACAGAGTGATTCTGGTCTTCATCTAATCTTTGGGTCAGACCAGGACTTCTTCTAAACACCTTCTAATGCATATATTTTGAAAGCTTTTGATCTTTGTATTTTTATCTTTTGAAATTTCGTTTTTTTAGAATATATTTGATTATGATGACTGCATTGTTGTTATTATTGATTCCTGGTTTTCTTTTCTTTTTTTGGGTCACACCAGGGGTTACTCCTGGCTCCGCACTCAGGAATTACTCCTGGCTGTTCTCTTGGGACCATATGGGATGCTTGGGATCAAACCCAGGTTGGCCGCATGCAAGCAAGGCAAAAGCCCTCCCACTGTGCTATCACTGGACTATAGCACGGACCCCAATTATTATCATTTTCTTTTGAGTCTTTATTTTTTTTTGGAGTATGGCTCCTCATCTGCATGCACCACTGTACTTTCATGGGAGTGCTGCTTATCCAGATTTGCACGGATTGCTTCCAAATAGACCAATATTCCACAGGAGTGGGGACTGCAAATTTCCCCACTATCCAGAATCATGAGGACAGATCTTAGCAACATTGACCAGAAGCAATCTATTTAATGTATGAGAAGCTTAAAGAATTCCTTTTCTGAGTTCTACAGCTTTTTAGGCTCTGCAACTTGAAGGGGATTTGCAAATAATTGTTAAAGTTTTGCCTTTTGTCTCAATACCTGGTTCAAGTGTTTTCATGAACCTGTACCATAATGTCTCGTGAATAAGAAGTGTTCAAGTCAAGAAGCAAATGCATAAGTAGGATTCTTAATTGAAGTGATATCTTGTGGAGTACAGATGTGAAAAACAAAATATATCTATTACACTTAATGAGCTTGGGAAACAACTATGAGGATATGTTAATTCTTTTATGATGGAACACAGCTCTGGTGCAAAGGAACAGGAGAAAGAGACACATTGATAGTTCTCAGATACACAGAGCAATACCTGTCACCATTCTGTCACAATGTGAGTCTTGCTGAATAACCTCACACCACTCAGAATTGCCACAAGCGCTCTCTCTAAATGAGGGGTTGCCTATGCCTTCCAAGGTTTATCTGATCTGCTTGCCTCTGATTTCTTTGAAATGCCACCAATTTGTCTCTTCCGTGTTTTCTGCTTCATCTTCATGCTTCTGTCTTAAGATGGCACTCGATTTCGCTCCATTTTAGGCATTGTGGTGAACGTTTCCTCCAAATGGCATGTTCCACCTACCAATAAACACACATCTGGACTCCTCATCTTTTTTGTGGCTTGTGATTTCATTCCTTCTTCGCTAGACCATCCTGCTGCAGTTTTGGTCCCCTCTCAGCCGACCAACCAAATTCTGGACTCTAATTGTCCCGCAGGGAGTGTAGGTTAATGGGACTGCACCCTCCAGTGCTCCTGGAGACACAACCTATCCCACCAGGGCATACCCAATACTCTGAGTTCAACTTTAACCTCTCCTTGTGTCCTTCTTATTAGTCGTGTTATCTCTTAATCAGACACAACAACTTAAAAAGTCAGACCTTCTGATGACTTTGATTTTAGTACTTCAAGTAAAATGTTGCCTTTCTCTTTCCTTTATGCTCCTTTATTTTCGAGCAAGGCCTTCTTTTTTGCTTTTGCTATTAAGGTCACACCCCATGATGCTCAGGAGTTACTCCTGACTCTGCAATCAGGACTTACTCCTGGCATATGGGATACCAGGGGAATCTAGCCAGGTTGGCCATGTGCAAGGCAAATGGCCTCCCTGCTATGCCATCATTCCAGCCCCAGAACAATATCTTTCATTGTATGGACACAGGGAGACAGTTAATGTTATACTTTTGTAACATAGGAATTAATTGGCTTGAAATATTTACTTCTGGTCATCCATCACATTTACTGACTTAAACCTCCGTTGCCCTCAGATTGCTTAATGCTGTTGTATTTACATATGCCTTAGTTACTTTATCTATCTGTTCTTGAACACATCAGTTTTTCTAAGTTGTGGCTGTGTAATGATATTGCACTGAGCATAGGATAGCAAATATATTTTCTGATTACAGTTTCTGGGTACTTAGCATGTATGCCTAGAAGTAAAATCGCTGGGTCTTATGGAAGCACAATTCTTTGTTTATGGAGAAGTGTCACCTTTGTTTTCCAAAGCACTTTGAACAGCAATGTACAAGAATTCCTTTTCCTCCAAATCAACACTTAAGTGTTTTTTTGTTTTGTTTTGTTTTTTTGTACTTTGAATCATGTTAGTTTTGCTGATGTGAGATAATAGCTACTGGCTTTATCATGCATTTACTTGGTGATTGGCGATATAGAGCATTTTTAATATACCTACTGGCCTCTGTATAACTTCCTTGAGTACATTCATCTCTTCTTCCCAGTTTTTTGATGGGGTGGATTTTTTTGTTGTTGTTAAGTTCACCAATTCCTTCAATATCTTGGATATTAACCCTTTGTTATACGGATGTAGGGAAACATTTCCTCCATTCTCTTGTTTTCTTTTAATGTGAGCATCATTTCTTTTTCAATTCAAAAGCTTTTTAGTTAAATGTAATACCATTTGACTGTTATGCATACCAAAAGCCTCAGCTCTGCATAGAGTTAGCCACATCATAGGGATCGAATAAATATTCATAGAACAATAATGTTTTTGATAAAAAATTGACATAATATAGTTAGTTACTATGTTCAGATTATACTTGGAATTATACTTAATATTCTTGATATACTTAATATTCAGACTACAGTTGGAATTCCCCTTTGAGACTCCTGTTGGGGAAAGGAACTAGATTGAGGATACAAATATGGGCAAACAATATTTGGTTCAGTTTTATGCTTAGATACTTTGTACTTTATATCAGGGGATAATATAAATGACAAACGAATATAAAGTACAAAGTTGATGATTTTAGTTCTGATGTAGTAAATAAAAAAAAACCAAGTCATTTTTGGTTTTTTTTTGTATAATTAAAAACTCATCTATTTGTGCTTTTTTGTATTTTGGGAAAACCCAGCATTGCTCACCTTATTCCTGGCTCTGGCAGGGCTTTGGGTGACATCGTGATGCCATTGATCAAACATTGGTCAACTGTGCATAAGGCAATTGTCCTACCCAAAGTACTATTGCTCAGTCTCTGTCTTCATTTTCTTTTCTGCAGAATTATTTCCACTTAGTATTAAAGTATTTACTTACTGATATTTGAATTTCTGACAATATTCTTAGAACTGAATTCTAAACAGCTTCACTGATCCTGTTCTTCTGTACAGACTGATAGACAATTTGCCATCTCTATTTGGAGACTGAAAAACACCATTATTGTTGCAATTCAATCAGTTAAAAAAATCAACAGTACCATATTTTTTTCTCCAACAGTGGTTCTTGAATGAAAATCTTGATTTATGATAAAAGTTTCTGTAGAAATTCAGCAATAGTGTCAGAATAGAACACTCTGCAAACTCATGGTTCTCATCAGTGATTTCACATTTGATCTCTTCCTTTATCTGAACTGGTCTACCCTATAATTCATATGGAGGCTTTTTTTCTTGAAATTATCTTCTCAGATCAAATGCTACCTTTACGGAGATCGTCCTTGAACACACAAACTAAGGTAGGGTTTTAAAACACCATCTATCACTTAATTTTTATCTTATGATTAATGTCATCACCAGAAATTATTCATTTAAGTACACACACACACACACACACACACACACATTTGTCTGTCTGTCCTCTACTAGAATAGAAAATTTGCAAAACCATATCTGGTCTGTTGTTTTAAATAGTGTACCTTCAAAACATATTGTAGGGCACCATATTAAGCTTTAAATAAATCTATTTATTGATCAAATGAAGTAATGCAGATCTCTTAAATTAGCTTATCAGGTTCCCTGATGTACACAGCAAGACAGGTGTTATGGAAAATAAAAAGAGAAAACAAAGTATAGCTCTCATGACACCATCTAAAATTAAAGGCCACCCAGTTGTTTTGCTTTTTATTTTATGAAAGATGACATCTGGAAGCTACTCTTACCACTTCTATTTTCATATTGTCATCACACTGCTGCCACGTTCATTGGAAGTGATGCATTTATGTACCAAAGCAAGAATGCTACTTTTGATTTTTCTCTCTTGAAAAAACATTAAAAAATGCAACTCTAAAAGATAAAATATTGGGGGAGGATAGGTGGGAGAATTAGCGTGTTTCAAACTAGAAGCTTACATAAGGATTGAATCTGACTAACTTAAATTAGAGTTGAATTTAGGAAATTGAAATAATGATGTGTGGCTGAGCTGTAGGTGTCCTCTCAGTGACACTATGATTTAATTTGAATACAAAAGGTCATTTATACACTTATTTACATCGGCACTAATCTCCCATATCCTCTACACATTTTCTGTTTAGAGCCACATTATATTGCAAGAATTTAAATGACAAAAAACGGACTCTGCATCATTAAGTTCTTAAATAAATAGGTTTTAAGCATATAATGCATGCCAAGAACTGTGCTAGGTTCCAGGAATTCAATATCAGCAGAATGTAGCCTCTGCCCTGTGGTATTCAACATCTACTCTATAAAAGTCAATCTGCTCAGCAGAGAAGGAAATATGAAGGCAAAACATTATCAAGGGTTACAGTAGAAAATTAAAGTATAAATTAGGTAGCTAGCATGTGACTAGCACATAGTGACATTAGAGTTTTGGTCAATGTTTCTTGTGTGTGTAAATGAGACTGTATTATTGGATAAAATTGGAGAAAAAAAGATATAATGTATGTATTGCTATCCACAATATGTGAGAGAAGGAAGAGAGAGAGAGATAGAGAAGGAGAAAGAGATAATAAACCAGCCAATGAGGCGGGCTATGGGAGGGGTAGGATTTAGGGGACTTTGGTGGTGATAAATGGGCACTGGTGGAGGGATGGGTGCTGGAACACTGTAAGAGGTAACCCAATTATTATTTGTAATTGTATATCTCACGTTGGTATAATAAAAATGATAAATTCAAAAAGGACAAAGAATAGGAAAAAGCAAGTGCACAGTATTATCTGTTCATGATAAACACTACTCCATATACAGAGGCCTGAGGAGTAAACAAAATTTTGATAGTAACATGCAAAAAGATTGAGAATTGGTCCTGTTTAAACTTGACAATTGAGACATGTGGGAACTGGAAAAACTGGCAAAATACAGATTCATTTTGTCTTTTGTGTAATCACTGTCTTCCCGTTCATCATCCATTTGCTTGAGTGGGCACCAGTAACATCACCATATGACCTGTCTCATGCAAGTTGAGCCCAAGGGCACCTGCTTGCTGCAGGAACACAAAGAGCCTCAAACCATTCCATTCCATTAGGTCATGGGATTGAGGTCTTTAATTGTTACTGGTATCTGGCATATCAAATACGACACGGGTAGCTTGCCAGGCTCTGCCGTGCAGGTAACATACTCTTGTAGTCATCTCAAAATCCAGCATTTATTGATGAGCCGGGCTGTGATAGGCTGTTCTGCTGGGTGGAGTTCTGACGAGGGGGAAGTCCGGATATGGAAAATGGAGGTCATCATGGAGTGAGGGGTGATCTGGCTTGTTGTGAGACTCTGCTGGGGTGGCGGGCCAGGGCTAGAGCCTGCCATCCCTCCCAGGCACCTCATGAGCGTCTGGGCACAGTGAGAGCCAGTAGCAGCTCTGCCCCATGTCTGTCTCTGGATCAGCATACCTGGGCCGGATTAAAAAAAGACTGCAGCAGGGTGGATCTTGATGAGCCGGGCTGTGATAGGCTGGTCTGCTGGGTGGAGTTCTTACGAGAGGGAAGTCCGAATGTGGAAAATGGAGGCCCTCATGGAGTGGGGGTGGTCTGGCTTTTGTGTAATAAGGGTTTAGATAAATTCTTAAAATCCAGTAATATATTTCTAGCAATGATTCTTAAAATGTGTTCCTTAAAGGGGAGGTTCAAGACCACCAGGCACTTACCAGAATTCTTAGATCCCATTGCCTATCCATTAAGTTAGAAACTCTGAGCTCTGAGGATTCAGTCATCTATAATTTAACAAGTTTGACTGATGATTAGGTGATATTTTCAATTCTCAGAACACTGTTCTCAGACATGAGTATGTATATGATTGAAATCCAAAAATGAAAAAATTAGGGTCTCCTATGACTGAGATTTGAGATCGACTTACCAAATGAATCCCAATTGGGAAAACTTTACAGATTGGGAGGAGGGGGATAGACAGAACTAGTAGATATGGGCTGAAGTGATTTATAGTTGATACATTATTTGTCCTGTACGTTTTTTTCTGTGGTCATGCTGTTAGTTTCCTCTGGAAACTATTTCTTTTTAAAAAAATATTTTTCTGGGAGCTGGAGCAATAGCACGGCAGGGAGGACGTTTGCCTTGCATGCGGCTGACCTGGGTTCAATCCCGGCACCCTTATGATTCCCCAAACACCGACAGGAGTAATTCCTGAGTGCAGAGTCAGGAGTAAGTCCTGAGCATCGCTGGGTGTGATCTGAAATAAAAAAAAGCAAAAAATAAATTTTTTTTCTTAATATTTCATTCCATGATTATTATTATTGTTGTTGTTGTTGTTATTATTAAATATATTATTATGATTCAATCTAGGCTCTGTGATTTATGAAATTTTCACAGTTGTTTCAGGTATAGAACTTCTACTACTTAGGCTGGAGCAATATACAGCAGGAAGAGTACTTGCCATGCACATAGTCAACCAGTCTCAACACTCACTATCTCATATAGTTCACTGAACCTCACTGGTGTGATCCTTAAACACAGTCAGGAGTAAGCACTGAGCACCACAAGGTATGGCCTCCAAAAACAAAAGCAATTTCCACCACCTATGCCATCCCCAGTGTAGCTTCCCTATACCAATGTCCTCAGTTTTCCTCCATACCATACTCTAGCCTGCCTCCTTAACAGACACATCTCTAAGTTCAGTTATTGTAGTTTGGATCTCATACTTTTATTTTGGTTGGTCTTAGGGTTCAGCTATATGATAAACAATACAGCTACACCGTCTATGTGTCTGAGAACCCTTCCTGCAGCCCCTGTTAATCTTTCAGCAGTCTCTTCTTTCATTTACCCCTTCAGTTTCTTTCCTTCAGCTCTTTAGTCTAGGCTCCAGGTGAATATAGGAATCTACCCTTCAAGACCTTGTTCTCCTTTTTCCTATTTGTCAGTACACTACCGATAAATGAGTTCATCTGATCTTTGTCTTTTCTTCTGTCTCCCATAGTCAGCACGATATCCTCCAATTCCATTCAAGTTGCAGTGACTTGCATGATTTCATTCTTCTTTGCAATGACATAGTATTCTGCTGCACATATATGACACACGTTCACTCTAGCAGGAACATAATACATGGCATCAGAGAAGAATGACAGCAGGGATTTCTAAGAGACCATCTACACTCAGTTCGAGTGGATTGTTATAAAGGGAAGAGGAAATCACACAATTTTATTGTTTCCAATTCTAGTACTGGTACTAGTACTAGAATTCTAGTACTTCTAGAAACACAGAAATTCTCGATCTTTAGCAGAAGTCAAGAAATGATGACAATGAATTCAATTTAGAAATGGGAAGAGAAGACTGGAGACATCTTGGGGGATTAAATGATGCCCGCCATCTACCATGTCCCACACCATATGAACCCCGAACATGGCCAGATGCAATCCTGTAACCCTTCAAACACTGACAGCTGTGTCCCCAGACTTCCCTGAGCGCTGCTTGAGTTCCCCAGCACCTCAACCCCTCAAGCCCTGAGAACATAGTTGACTTGCAGTCACACATAGTATGGCTTCTTTCGTTCTTGGGATGAGGTAAATACCAGAAACCAGAAACATCCCTTTTTATTCCTTTTAGACTCCTTAACCAAAAATATTTCTTTGAGTACAAGTCAACAGCTTTCTCATGATTTAAAGGATATAGGAACAAACTTTTAAAGCAAATGCTTTTATATGTTCTAAATAAAGTAATAATCTTTCTTTCAAAAATGTCTTTCCGGCCTGTATAAAATGTCTCTATATTCTTCTGTATAATGTCTGCTTACATCAGTTTAATTCTCTGTTTTGAAAGCAAGCTGGTCAGTAATCAAATTTCAATGACTGTTGTTCTCCCCATAATCTTAAGGTCCATGATTAAGTATATTCTCTTTGAATGCATATTGCCTATACATTAACATTTTTTCTAACCACAATGTTTTTAAAATCAACCTATCAATGAAAAAAAAATGAAAACAATTAGATATGAATTAAAACCATCATAAAATTAGAGAAAATGTTATGATTCATTTACTCAAATAGTTTTCATCTTTTGGAGTTCTCCCAAGCTCAAGAAACCTGGGGAAACCTCCTCCTAGTGATTCTCTGCCAGGCTTGGGGACTTCAATATGGGACTAAGGGATGTTGTGAGACTGAACCTTACAGCACTGGGGGTTACCAGGGATACCCTGTTGGGGTTCCAGAGAACAAACCCTGTGGTGCCGAGATGAAACCAGGGTCTGCATCATGAAAGACATGCACCAGAAACTTTTGCACTATCTGAGTCTTTACTTTATAATTTTTAAACAGCCAGGGGACTAAGATAAAGTCTCGGGGTCTAAGGCACTTAACTTGCACACAACTTCCCCTATTAAATTCCCAGCACCAGACACGGTCCCCTGAATACCACCAGTATTGTTCCCGGAGCACAGAAAGAGGAGCAAGTCCTGAGTACTGCAGTGTGTCACAAGCATCCTTCCCCAATAATTAAAAGAGGCAGTGATAAATATTACACGGCAGAGCCTGGCAAGCTACCCATGTTGCATTTGATATGCCAAAAACCAGTAACATTATAGACCTCATTCCCATAACCTAGAGGAATGGTTTGAGGCTCTTTGTGTTCCTGGAGCGAGCAGATGTCTTTGGTTGTGACAGGACATATGGAGATGTTACTGGTGCCTGCTCGAGCAAATCAATGAACAACGGGAAGACAAGTGATACAAGTGACTTAGATAAAACATACTATTTAACGTTAAACTAAAAAGGATAAAATGGTAAAAGATACTTGGGCCATAGAACCTATTTTTAAGCTGTGAATTCACAATACTGTGAAAAATACCAAAATGATAAGAATTGATGGGTTGTTGAGGAAAAGAGTAAGCGATCTTTTTCCTTATGTTTTCAGCTCCATGAATTTTACCAATAAAATTTTATAAGTACATATTGTACCTTTTACCAAATTGATTACCTTTTATAAAATGCATATAATATTAGTAAAGAAAGATGAAAACCAATCGTGATATCTAGCTATGTTCATCATTTTAATTGTGAGTTTTATTCTCACCATGCTCAACTCTGCTGAAAATTGCATCCCTTCCCTGAAATTCATATGAAGGAAGATTTAGAATAAGTTCAGACATTAATTTCCTTAGGACCTTCTCTTAGACAAATAACCAGATGCTCCCTCAGTGGGAGAAAAAGCTGTTGTCATTATCATGAAGATTAGAAGAAACACCTAATAAAACACCTGCAGGAACATGTAAGGATTAAACCGTCTCTGGACGAAGTTCCCTCACACCCCTCATTCTTGCTGTCTTAGGTCAAGGCCTCTGTGCGGTGCACATTTGACTCCCCTGAACAAACAAGCTTAGAAAGAAAGGTCAGGACTGGTCCAGGGAATTCATTTGTTGGCACAGATTTGTTGAAAAGTTCCAGGGAGAACAAGCTAAAGCTATGTTGCTCAGAATCTTGTTTAGAGCATATTAAAAAAAAATGCTAAAATGTCGTGTTTGATCAATTTTTACACGGTCAGATTTGCTAAAAAATGGAGTAACAGCCATGTATTCCTGGAAGACTGTTTTCACAGGAGGGAGATTTGAGGATGAGATAGAGAGAATTGAGCAAACATGAAAATGTGTGACAATGATCAACTTTATGTAGAAGAATTAAAATAGTTAATACCCTAATGACAAAGCCAATGGCCCATTGGAAGCTCATTGGAGAGTAGTTGCTATCCAGAAGGAATGTAGTTTAGAGGCAAACTCATAAACTAGGAATGAGGTGGCATTGATTTCTAGGGACAAGACTATGAGCACTTACTAGGTATGAAAAGATAGTTCCAAAGAGGAGTAAAGCAAAGTGACAAATGGGGCATTTAGCTCAGCTGTAAGAATTTTCTAAATGCCTTGGAAACTAAGGAAAGTTTGTACACTGAAGATTTGTGTGATTTGATTATTATTTTTTAAAGATCACTCTGTCTGATGATGACATACTTTTCACTATTTTCCACTAACAGTCTTGCCTTTGAACAGCTAGGCTCGATTCCAAGCCAGCAGACACAAAATGGTGACATGATTAGGAAAAGGCTGTCTTTATAGTACCCATTCTGGATCAATCTGTACTTTTTATGTGCACATTATCATTGCCCTGAGCCATAATGGGCCTGAAATTGGAGGCAGCATTCCACCTGAGTCATCATCCAACCACCTTATGAAGCCATCATCTATTAAAGTCTCTAGACACTCATTCAATTACTCATAAGACCCAGCTTTTCGTCAGCCTATGAGCGGATTGGATTCACAGACAAGATGTTCATATTAACACAGTACACATGATTCTGTTTGCCTAATCTACAAGAAGCCTTCCATGCATCGAACACTGAACACAAGACACAAAGCAATAATACAGTTTTGTACATCACTGTAGTTTCCCTGCCCTTTCATCCCCACGCTGCCTTAATTCTATCCTAATCCTTTCATATCTTGGTAAAAGTAAAAATATCAATTTTTGGCTAGACTCCTGTTATTTCAAGCAGAAAGAGAAGAATCAAAAAGGCAAATATCAATGTTTAGGGAATCAAAAGTGGTTGACTTTTTTCTTTTTATAAAATGATGACTGTGTGTGAACATATATAAATGTATATATACATATATATATATATATATATATAAAGATTGGATATTTTCAGCTCTATTCCTTCAAAACTCACAGTTGGGGAGAATCTTTAGGTAAATATCCCTTTTTTTTTCTTTTTTGGTCGGGTCACACCCGGCATTGCTCAGGGGTTACTCCTGGCTCTGCACTCAGGAATTACTCCTGGTGGTGCTCAGGGGACCATATGGGGTGCTGGGGATTGAACCCGGGCTGGCAGAGGCTGGCCCTGTGCAAGGCAAACACCCTACCAGCTGGGCTATCGCTCCAGCCCCAAATATGGCATTTTTAATTTGTTTTCAGTTTTTGAACCACACCCTGCAATATTCAGTGGCTATTCATAGCTCTGTGCTCAGGACTGACTGCTCATCCCACCATATGTGTAGTCATGTGATTAAAGTGGGCAGTCAAAGTTCAAGGTAAGTTCTCAACGCCGGGACAATCATTCTGGATCTGCAATATCTCAAGTTTACAAAGAATATTCTGGCTCTCGCTGGAGAAATTTCTGGGGTTTTATAATGTAGAAATATGAGAATGGGCAGCTAAAAGAGACATAGAGATTTGAAGTTTTACCAAGATGATGATGGAGTTGTTTTGAGAAGCACAAGCTGGAAAAAAAGGGGCACAGACAAAACCTTTTTAGCTAAACTCAGAGAGCAGATGGCTAGACTGTGACGAAGAGTGAGATAGAGTGGGCGAGAGCAATAGTACAGTGGGTCGGACATTTTCCTTGCTTGCTGAAGACCCTGGTTTGATTTTGGCATCCCATATATTCTCCCAAGCACTACCAGGAGTAATTTCTGAGTGCATAGTCAGGGGTAAGCCCTGAGTATTTCCCCGTGTAGCTCTAAAACCAAATAAAAAAAGAGTTAAATGTGGAGAGTAGAAGAGTTATAGAAAAAGAGGTAGTTTTAATAGAAGTGAGTTGGAGTAATTAATTTGATAAAAAAGTGATAAAAGACAGGAATGATTATCTTCTCTTCTGATTAATTGTTTACAGTGGTATATTTTGCATAACCTGAATTATTGGTTTTAAATATAGTGATACGTAAGCTAATCAACAAAAATATTCAGTATTTTACTTCCCAAAATTAACTTTGAAAATGCATAAAATAGTGTAAGCATAATATATTAACTTAAGAAGAATCCCTGTAAAAGCTTAATCCTGGTCATTTTCTTAAAGTGCTTGCTATGTTTTTCACTCTAGGCATGCACTTATACAACACACACACACAACACACACACACACATAATTCAACATCTTTCCCCAATTTCACAAATAAACTGTGGATGAATATACGTTGTAGCTTAAAATTCATTATATAGAACCACACAGAAAAGGATCCTAGTTTTGCCTTAGCCAATGTGCACAAAAAGAGTATTATAGGTCAACTAGAATAGATTATCTACACAACAGATTTTTAATAAAAGTAAATTCATGAGGCTGTAGACATAGTATAGCATGTAAGGTGCTTGCCTTACTCATGGATAGCCCGGCTCAATGTCTAGCTGCCAATATGATTCCTGAGATGCCAGGATTGATCCTTAAATGTGTAGCCAAGAGGAAGTTCTGGTACAGTCAGTTACTACAGCCCCACAAAGTAAAAATAATTAGTAAATTTACCTCTAAAATTCATATATGTAAAGATTTTACACAAATCCCTACTATATACTACAAGTATAGAATACTAAGATTATAAAATAAATTATCAATAAAGGAATTGAAAATATTTTTGTAGTATCATTGCATGTATTTGATGCAATTTGAATGACTCAAGGACATGAGCTAACCTTTTCTAAGCATGAAACAATGCATTAATGTGGGTAATCAAAAATTCTAAAAATAAATATGCTGGGGCCGGAGCGATAGCCCAGCAGGTTGGGTGTTAGTTAGCCTTGCATGTGGCCAACCCTGTTCGATCCCTAGCATCCCATATATATAATCCCCCAAGGCACCTCCAGGAGTAATTCCAGAGTGAAGAGCCAGGAGTGAGGGTGTGATCACCAAAATAAATAAATAAAAAACAAACAAATAAATAATAGATAAATAGACAAATAAATACATAATTATACAATAGATAAATAAGCTGCTCTTGTCTTATTTGATATTCCAAATACCAGTAACATTTATATTAGGTCATTCTCATGACCTAATATAATGGCTTGAGGCTCTTTATGTTCCTGGAGCAAGCAGATACCTTTGGGTTCTACTAGCATGTGACAGGACATATGGCGATATTACTGGTGCCCGCTCTAGCAAATAGATGATGAACGAGAAGATAGTGATAGTGATACAATAGATAAATAAATAAATAGATGAATAAATAAATAAAATTGCATGGCTTGGGTTGACTAGAAGGCACGGAAGATACGATATGATAAAATGATAAATAAATAAATAAATAAATAAATAAATAAATAAATAAATAAATAAATAAAATTGCCATGGCATGGGTTGACTAGGAAGGCCACCAGGTTCCAGGTAATGACCACTGAGCAGTGATTGATATTTACTTTTGAGAGAAAATAATTTCCTTTTACAAGTCAAAAGAAATTATCCATGTTCCTAGTGTTGCAACTGAAATATAAAGGAGTCAAAACAGTTGGTCGAGCACTTCATTTTGTAAAACAGGATTCTTGAAGAAGGTAAGTTTAATTTTATCACAGTTAAAATGTTAAACAATGATACCCATGAAGTTTTACCAACAAAAAAGACAAAGGTGTTCAAAGAGTATGCATGAATAAAAGTATTTTACATGACAAAGGTTTAGATAAAATGCATGAATTTCATTCTGTAGAATTATTGGTCATCAACACAATATTTTATCTTTAATAAAAAAAAAGAAAGGCAAATAAGAGGACCAAAGATATAAATAATGTCAGAGATAGTACAGGTATGGAGATGATTCTCTGTACACAGTCAACCTGGTTCTTTCTTCATGAATGTGGTCCCCTGAGAATTGTTAGTAGTGTTCTCTGAACACAGAGCCAGAATTAAATACTGAGTGCCATCAGGTTGATGCCCAAAACAAAAAACAAAACAAAGAAAGTAAAAAATACAACAACACATGAATTTCCTTGTATCTAGGACTCCCATGAATTAGTCAAATTCTCAAATATAAGTAGAACTTAGCCCTCAATGGGGAACTCCAAAATTTTAGAGGATCAAGTGAAAACTCTGTTTTTAAATTTCTTTCTGAATAACACCCACCTGTGCTCAGAGATTATTCCTGGGTCTGTTCTCAGGGCTTACTACTGAAGTTCTTGGGGAACCATTTGAAGGATCAAACTGGGGTCAGCCATTCATACAATTCAAGTATCTCATTCCCTGTACCACCCTAAAATACGATCTTGATAATAACATACAATAAATAATATAAATAAATACATTTTGAATTATAACAGCTTATAATACAAACAACAGCTAACACTGGATTAACTATGAGGAGGATTTCTTTGGATGAGTTGACAAATCTCTTAGTTAAAATGAAAACTAAGATTTGTATTTGGTAAATGCCATTTTACATCATAGAATTATCAACTAGAAATCACTGTATCACTGTATCACTGTCTTCTCGTTCATCATTGATTTGTTCGAGTGGGCACCAGTAACATCTCCATATGTCCTGTCTCATGCAAGTAGAGCCCAAGGGCACCTGCTTACTCCAGGAACATAAAGAGTCTCAAACCATTCCATCAGGTCATGGGAATGAGGTCTATAACTGTTACTGGTTTTTGGCATAACAATCACGACACGGGTAGCTTGCCAGGCTCTTCCGTGCAGGTAGAATATTCTTGTAGTCATCTCTAAATCCAGCATTTATTGATGAACTGCGTGGCATCAAGCAGCCGCACAAGGCGGGCTGCGATAGGCTGGTCTGCTGGGTGGAGTTCTGATGAGGGGGAAGTCCAGATGTGGAAAATGGAGGCCCTCATGGAGTTGGGGGCTCATCTGGCTTGTTGCGAGATTCTGCTGGGGTGGCAGGCCAGGGCTAGAACACGCCATCCCTCCCGGGTGCCTCATGAGCGGCTGGGCACAGGGAGAGCCAGTAGCAGTTCTGCCCCATGTCTGTGAGTCTCTGGATCATCATACCTGGGCCGGATTTAAAAAAAGACTGCTGCAGGGTGAACCTCAATGAGCCAGGCTGTGATAGGCGGTCTGCTGGGTGGAGTTCTGATGAGAGGGAAGTCCGCATGTCGAGAATAGAGACCATCATGGAGTGGGGCGTCGTCTGGCTTGTTGCAGAGGCTCTGCTGGGGTGGCGGGCCAGGGCTAGAACCCGCCATCCCCCTGGGTGCCTTGTGAGCGACTGGGCACAGGAAGAACCAGTAGCAGCTCTGCCCCATGTTTGTGATTTTTTTAAATCAACTGGAAATATGACTTGAAAATTGTTTCTTGGGGGCTGGAGTGGTAGATAGTACAGCCGGTAAAGCATTTACCTTCCATGGAGCCAAACAGGGTTCAATCCCTGGCATCCTATTTATGGTACCCCAAGCACCTCCAGGAGTAATTCATGAGTGCAGAGCCAGGAGTAATCCCTGAGCATTGCCAGGTGTGACACCCACTTCCCCGAAAAAAAAAAAGAAAAAAAATAGAACTCTGAATTACTGGTTATGACCCCAAAGAAAGCCAAACTTTTTCCCCCATAATTTTAGAGACAAACTTGTAGAATTTTATATAGCATTTTTAACACAGTGTCATGTGGTATTTTTTTTTTAAAAATAACATCTTTTAAAGCACAAAACAGTTTCACTATAGCCATGCATGGGATAAAGAGATATTAGACGAATAATTTTTATGAAAAAATATGGTAACATAGCAAAGCTACTAAAACCCTAACAGAGATCAGTATTTATAATTCATTTATGTACAGAAAGCATTGTAAACTAAGAATACCGGTTCCTCTTAAGTGAGCAAATTATACCAGATCATTAAGTGGATATTTAAAATGAGAACAGACTTCTTCTTTTTTAAAAAATTATTTATGCATTTATTTATTTATTCATTTATTTATTTGCTTTTTGGGTCACACCTGGCAATGCTTAGGGGTTACTCCTGGCTCTGCACTCAGGAAATCTCCTGGCGGTGCTTGGGGGACCATATGGGATGCCAGAGATCAAACCCGGGGCATCATGGGCCAGCTGCATGCAAGGCAAATGCCCTACCCGCTGGACTATCGCCTCCGGTTATCATAAGGAGGACCAAGCCACAAAACATCCAAATTTTACCTCTCAACTGAGCCTGCCTCAACAAAAAATATGCTGTGATACAAGGATGTAGACACACATTCAATGAGTCTCAACAAAGTAAAAATTAAAATTTGGAATGGAAAAGTTGAGATGAAGTGAAAAAATAAATACCCTAAAAACTATTTTTAATCATTATTCTTTTCTTTCAAAACTTTTCAGAGTATCCCCTCTTCAATTGACACTCTTTGTACCAGAAAGTGGCATTTCCAACAAGAGGATTCATAGTAAGTGACCTCCACATCAAGGAAGGCAGCTTCTCCAAGCACAGGCCAACTTTGAATAAAGGCAGGTTAGCATTCAACAAATAAAACACGTCTGCTGGCAGAAACTTGTTCAAATTTTTAGTAACATTATTAAAATTTTATAGACTCTCTAGTGCCTGCTTTTAAACAATCAAATGTTTCTTTTCCTTTTCTTTTTCTTCATTTTGTTTCTAGACTTCTGCTTTGTAAATCTTCAGGGTGAAAATATAAAGTAAACGTTCTGAAAACAGACATCATTTGTTTACAAACAAGTGGAAAGATTTCCCCCATTTGTTTACAAATAAGTGGAGAGATTTTCTCCAGTCTATAACCTTAATTCTTTTCACAACCTCTTCAGTTTTTTTTACACAAAACAGCCTTTCTACTAGTGTCTTGATATCATGGATTTGCATATAAATTGCTCTTTACCCTTGCTGATATCATTGGAAGAAAGTATCAGTTACTAATAGCAACCTATGAAATTCTTTAGTTAAAATAAAATTGATAATATAAAATAAAATGAATGCAGCATATAAAATTAATAGAAAACATTGAGATATAAAAATTCATGCAAATACAAATGACACCTTTTTTCTCCTCAAGTTGGTATTATTTTATACTAATCCAATTTTCTTAAAATGATATTGAAATGTTTAATTGAAATACTTATAAAGTTTTGCAAATATATAATTGTAAACCAAAATCATTCTTTTATGGAGTTTAAATTCAACTTAATTTTTCATTTCTACATTTATTGAAAATGTTTTAAATAAAGTAACTGTATTGTAACATGATAGCCTTCATATGTATCTCACTGAAAACCTGTGTGTTACTACCATAAGTTCATGACTGAAAGAAATTATTTAAAGATTACAGAAGTGAATATTTTCTGGAGCTATGTCATTTCTAAGGTTTGAATAATAGCTATGACCTGTATCATTATTTTGGTTGCATTTTTTGTATTTCTATTATTATGTGCACCCGCTAGAGGAAATCGATAAACAACAGGATGTCTAGTGATCTGGTGATTATAATGCGGATGTTTTAATGGTTTTCCCTAGAACAATGTTCATCTAGATAGTCAACATTAAAACTATTTGGTGAAGTTTTTGATCAAACACAGTATATACATTAACTTCCAGAACCGAAGAATCTCTTTGCCTTTGGGAGCAATTGCTAAGACATGCTCACACAAGTCCATTGAACTCTGGTGCATCTCTTTTGGTGGCAGATATGTTGAGTTTATACAGGAATCCTTGTGGCAGTTGCCTGAGCTCCCCATGCTGTGATGTGACATATGCCATTTTGTCGCAGCCAAATGTGTGTGGCAAATGCTCAATGTGGAATTAACAGTGTTGTCACTCCTTTGCTTGCATCAAGCACGTATAATCTTTCAATCACTATTCTTCCAAGCACTTCTCTCATGTTTTCTTTTCTTCAGGAAAGATTATTTATTCCTCTTCTGATTCTCCTCCTCCATGTATTTAATCAAAGCCCACGTATTTCACTCTAACTTCAAACTTCCAAAACTTCTCTGATGCTCTGTGGAGCTCATAAGCCATTTCCATTTCCAGAAATAGCAAGGCATCCTTCTGAGATGTTGTTAAAGCAGCCTTTTAATATAGCATGTGTTGATTTAAACTCAGTGCCAAATAGCTCCTTGGGGGTGGTTTCTGCTTATAGTGAAAGGTTGAATAGGCCACAGAGAGTAATTCTGAGAGTAAAAGAGGTTGTTCTACATAACAAGCCTAAAAAGTCTCTAGGGAAGAACGTACACTGCACCTTTCAGGAGTAAAGGCCATGCCTTCATTTCTCATCAACTGTAAATTAGAATTTTAAAATTTGAATGCTTTGTAAAAGTTCCATTGGAATTCAGGTATTAAGGTCATAGTATTCCTTCTATGTTTATACTATCTATCTATCGACGAGCATCTATGGTCAAATGAAACATAAACAGACTTCTTTTTTGTGAATACTTAATGTTTAGGTAACATGGTTAGGATAGTGTTAATGTTTATGCTTCTTTAAAATGACCAAAGCTCAATCATGAACAACTTTGTAAATGTATCTCATGGAGTTTTAATAAAAATTGAAAAAAAAATTTCTTGAAAAGTTTGGAAGTCATCTGTCAGTAACAACAAACCTGTAATTTCCATAAGATAATAAAGCCAGGTTTAAAACATAAAATTTTTAAAATATTTATATTTTTGTACAATTAGATTGTACCTACACCACCACCAAAATATCCTTCACTCATGAACCTTCATCTTGACATTTATTTATTTACTTACTGGTTGGTTGTTTTGAGGACCATACCTGCTACTGCTCAGTAAATCCTCTGTACTCAGATATCAACCTGGCAGTGATTTCTGCCAGGAGACCATATAGGATGCTTGAATTTGAACCTGGGTCAACCTCATGGAAAAAAAGTACAATACTCACTGCACTATGCGCCCCACACTGACAGTCCTCAAATAATGCTTATACTTCTGTTTCTGCCCTACTTTTAGTTCGGTCATCAGACTCCAAGGATTAGCTTACATTGGATGCTTACTATATGTTTGCTTCTTTCTTTTTCTTTCTTTCTTTTTTCTTTCTTTCTTTCTTTCTTTCTTTCTTTCTTTCTTTCTTTCTTTCTTTCTTTTCTTTCTTTCTTTCTTTCTTTCTTTCTTCCTTCCTTCCTTCCTTCCTTCCTTCCTTCCTTCCTTCCTTCCTTCCTTCCTTCCTTCCTTCCTTCCTTCCTTCCTTCCTTCCTATTTTTCTTCCTTTCTTTGGGGGCCGTGGTGTGTGATGTGATAATTGAACCATACCTGATGGTGTTCCAACTTACTTCTGGCTGTGTGATCTTGTAGCATTAAAGGCACAATGTGATAGCCCTTATATGTATGTATTTCAAGCCACGATGTATAGAAGAAGGGAGAGAGAGAGAGAGAGAGAGAGAGAGAGAGAGAGAGAAGAGCCAAAGTGCCTGCAATATGGTTGGCCTGAGGAGGTGGGAAGGAATCTGGGTACATTGGTGGTAGGAAATGTGCACTGGTGTTGGAACACTGTATGACTGAAACCATTCATGTAAGAAGAAATTGGGCGTTATGCAAAGCAGGCACTTTCCTCCATACCATCTCTTTGCCACCAGGTTTGTTTCTTTAAATACCACATATCCATGCCTCCTCGCTCTTAAGATGCTGTTTTACCTAATCTAACAAAGAACCTATGTACAAAAAGCAGCAGGATGCAAGTTTACTTTTAAATTTACATACCATGCCCAAATAATTAACTGTTCTTCTGGGGAGAGACATAAATACTTTAAACTTGCACGACGGTGAAGTGAACCCAAAGAATAAAGGCAGATTTCTGAAAAGCACAGAACACAGTGGCTTCAACAACCGGGAAGCAGATTTTAATGATGAGACACCATGTGCCCTATAATTCAAGAGGTTGTGTGGCAACTTAGCATTCAGAGGAGGCAGCGATATTTTCTTTCTTATTTTCTCTCTCTCTCTCTTTACTTCAAAACATTCAGAATCCAGTTTTAGCCTTTTGGTTTCAGTATCAGCTCATAGCTTCAGCCTCCCAGCAGCCGTCTTGGCAAGCACCTTCTTGGAGCGGGCATGCCAGTCTCCTCCCGAGGTCCCGGCTGAGTCAGTCTCCTGCAAGCGCCTGTCCTCAGCAACAGGTGTCTCATTAGCACCTGAGCAATGCCAGCTTCTGAAGAAGGCTGTGAACTGATTAAACACATGCTCCATTTTTATCTCTTTATGAGTCATTACTTAAAGGTTTTATCACCAGATTGCCACACTTAATTATGTGGAGCCATAATTAAATATGAACATTCGTAGGGCTGCTTTTGAAAATCGAAGTCTAAACGGCAGTGACATGTTTTGGTGTTCTCTAATTTAAAGCAATCTTTCAAAGAGTCGGGGGAGGTGCTGTAGGAACGTGTGGAGTGGGGAAGGGTTTTTATTTTTACTTTTCCTTTTATTGTTGTTTTTCCCTAATTCAAAGGGGGAGATAATATGTTCCTCAAGTTGGGGTTCTTAAATCAGAGTGTGATGGGTTGTTCCTACTGCTATTTAGGAAGCCCCCCAAAAAATACAATAGCACTATTTATGTTGTAGATCACAAATTAACCAGGTACACAAAGTTCAAGCAAAGTTCGGGATTTACTGGACTCAGTTTCCCATGGTTCTGAAGACACCTGCTCATGGGATGAAGCTAACCCAGTAATTACTCTCCTTTTCCATAGAGTACAAGCAGTGAGCGGCCCTTTATGTTTCTTTATTCTTATATGTTATTAATGGTCTCATGTATATTATATACATATATATTATATACTGCAGAAGTGAAACAAAGCCTATCTTTATTCCCTTAATTGCTTAGTGTTTGGTGGGGCATGTGAGGGTGGAATAGTAGGTTTTATTGTGATATTTATCTGACTTACTGCCCCTCCAGGTGTTGCAGGTGTGGCTGTGGTGTCAGTTGCATAGACAGGTGGCAGACAGGAGATAGGTTTGTCTACACCCAGAGCTCTGCCCCATGGGCCCTGGATGGTTAATGGTCTGACATAGAAAAAGACTGGGCCCCCAGGGATGAACCCAAGCTATGGCAGAGCCTGACAAGCTACCTGTGGTGTATTCAATAGGCAAAAACAGTAATGGATCTCATTCTCAACAAATGAAGATGTTACTGGTGCCCACTTGAGCAAATTGATGAACAATGAGAAGACAAGTGACAAGTGACTTATCTGACTTATCTGTAACCTTTTCAGGATCACTATCACTATCTTCCCATTCATCATCTATTTGCTGGAGTGGGCACCAGTAATATCTCCATATGTCCTGTCTTATAATAGTAGAGTCTAAAGGCATCCGCTTACTCCAGGAACATAAAGAGCCTCAAACCATTATATTAGGTCATGAGAATGACCTAATATAAATGTTACTGGTATTTGGCATATCAAATACAACACGAGCAGCTTGCCAGTCTTGCTGTGAGGGTGCCATACTCTTGTAGTCACCTCTAAATAAAGCAATTATAGATGAACCATGTGGCCGCTAGCGGCTGCGCGAGTCGGGCTGTGATAGGCTGGTCTGCTGGGTGGAGTTGTGACGAGAGGGAAGTCCGGATGTGGAAAATAGGAGTAGGGGGGCCGTCTGGCTTGTTGTGAGGCTCTGCTGGGGTGGCAGACCAGGGTTAGAACCCGCCATGCCTCCGGGGCCCCTCACTGGTGGCTAGGCACAGGGAGAGCAAGTAGCAGCTCTGCCCCATGTCTGAGAGTCTCTGATTCAGCATACCTGGACAAGATTGAAAAAAAAAACTGCTGCAGGATACTCCTAAAATATCATGAATCTTTCAGCCTATTCCAAATTTGAGAGGCAGAAGGATTCTCATTGCCATCAACAATTTTATTATGGAGACCATGAGTCTTAGAGCCTTTTGTCATCTACCTTGGCCCCACTCACTATTCCATCCTGAAATTTTGATGGAAAAACAGCCATCTAGCTTTCCCCTGACTTCTAGAAATTCACTAGCCCTCTTATTCACATGACCTCTATGTCCAGAGATTTAGTGTCTGGGACAAGGATGTATAAAGGACACTATGGTCTTTCCTTTCCAAGGTCACATGGGAATATACAATGTGAGTGTTTGATGAAAGAAACATCTTGGAAGTGCTCTTTCTTCTAATCTGCATGTACTCTTCCTCAAAGACACGCTATTCTTCAAGACTCCATCCTCCTTTGCAAAAAAATCTCTTATTCACACAGAAGTTTCTCAATGGCTTCCTCTAGTTGGAATCAATACTAAGAAGTGCCCTGAGCTTTATCCAGAGTTAATTTATGTTTCCTGTGCCTTGCTCATATAGAAACAAGAAAGATCAAGGTAGGTTGCTAATGGAGGAGATTGCAGGCCCCTAAAAAGTGAGTCCCAGTTGATTTATTTTATTTTATTTTATTTTATATTTTGCTTTTTAGATCATACCTGATGATGCTCAGGGGTTACTCCTGGCTCTTCACTCAGGAAATACTCCCTGGCGGTGCTCAGAGGGACCATATGGGATGCCGGAGATTGAACCCGGTCAGCCACAGGCAAGGCAAATGCCCAAACTGCTGTACTATCATTCTAGCCCTCAGTTGATGTTTTAATGACAGATTTTTTTTATCATTTATACAAGCAAGAATGTAGTTCACAAGCTCCTTTATTATTCAGTTAGTCCTGAATTTGGATACCTTGCACTGAAAACATAAAAACAAAAAATGAAACCAAATACCAAATGTCCAGACCCTAACTGGATTCCCTAAAGATAAAATAGATTTGTGAAGTTCAAGGCGATGGCTCAGTAACTTCAAATGCCTACCTTGCAAATTGTTACATTCTAAGTTCAAATCCCAGTAGCTTTACCGAACTAGATATTGGCAGCTCTGAAACTTTTCTGTCTGTGATTCCCGATGCCAAAAGCAATTTGCAGCTACACCGCAGCCAGGTGCATGTGAATTGCATAACTAAAAGGTGTGAGAATTCGACATCCAGGATGCCATGCTTGTGAGCATCACAGTGATCACCAAAGAACACAACCACCAGATCATGAGTGAGCACCACAATTAGCACCACAATGAGCTAGTACCATTGTAAAGTTGGTGAGCATCACGACCTCAGGTGAGATACACAATGATCAACTAAAATGTGAAACTCCACAATAGGACTTTTGTGTGTCCCCTGGTCTCGATAATCATAGAAAAGGGAAGGAAAAGGGGAAAAATAATGTTTGGACAAAAACTAAATAAGATATATTGGCTTTCAATCATTGAAAAGTGTGATATAATTTTTGCTTCAGTTGTTACCTGGTGGAAAAGAAATGCTTAAATGCATTTCTGATACGCCGTGGTATCAGCAGACTTTCATTTCATTTTTTGACTTCTGTTGAATTGGTTAATCCCAGACCATGTGAGTTGAAGTTTTCCAAAGGGTTGACAATTTGAGCAGTTAGATTTCAAAAAGGCAAGGAAGACTTAAGTAATTTTCAATAGAAGAGAAATAGACAACATTGTTAGAACAAAAATCAGGAAGGATAGCTTTCAAAAACCTGGGTGAACCAAACACTGGAGCAAATTGGGAAAGACTGTTAAGTATTATTAGCGAATGTATGTCTGCTAATCGACTATTATAGAACTTTTAACTTCTACCACTCATGAGATTAGAATAGAGGTTCTCTACCTTTCCCCAGAATTCAAATGATTATATTTCACAAGGATGGCTCCCAAGTGTTTGTGAAAAACTTCCTGAGTTATGAAGTTGGCAAAGAGGTAGTCAAACAGTCACATCTTAAAGGGGGTAAATAAAGACATTTCAAGGAAGTTTGTCAAAGACATTTTAAGAAAAGAGATCACTATAGTGATCATTTTCTTAAATGATGTCAAACTAAAAGCAACTAGTTGAATAAATCCCAAATAAGAATATGAGGCTGAATGCATAGATAATCACACATTACACCTTTTCTGATATGAACTTAATTTGAAGGAAATACAATAGTTTACAGAGCAAAACTCTGATCAGGTAGTTTACATAAGACTCATTATGACATTTCTTTGCTATTTCACTATTCCAGCACCATGTTTTCTCTAATACACAGATCAAGATAAAGTTGTGTTAGAAAATGAAACTAAATGGAATCTTTGGTTGGGTCATCTCTTTAGTTTAAGTATGCCCAGAGACTCTCAGACATGGGGGCAGAGCTGCTACTTGCTCTCCCTGTGCCCAGCTGCTCATGAGGTGCCTGGGAGGCATGGCGTGTTCTAGCCCTGGCCTGCCACCCCAGCAGAGCCTCACAACAGCCAGACAACCCCCGACTACATGTGGGCCGCCGCTTCCACATCCGGATTTCCCCTATTGTCACAACTCCACCCAGCAGACCAGACCATCACAGCCCAGCTCACGCAGCTGCTAGCGGCCGCGCGGGTTCATCAATAAATGCTTTATTTAGAGGTGACTACAAGAGTATGCCACCCGCACAACAAACCTGGCAAGCTGCTCGTGTCGTATTTGATATGCCAAATACCAGAAACATTTATATTAGGTCATCCCCATGACCTAATATAATGGTTTGAGGCTCTTTATGTTCCTGGAGCAAGCGGATGCCTTTGGGTTCTACTAGCATGAGACAGGACATATGGAGATATTACTGGTGCCCGCTCTAGCAAATAGATGATGAACGGGGAGATAGTGATAGTGATAGTGATGCCCAGATTTTTTGGGAAAGGATCTTTGCTTTCTGTTACCTTGATTGAGAATTAGGAAACAGTATTTTCTATTAAAATCATTCGGCTTCATTTTTTTTTTAATTTCTTTTTGGGTCGCACCCCTGCGATGATCAGGGGTTACTCCTGGTTCTGCAGTCAGGAATTACTCCAGGCGGTGCTGGGGACCATGTGGGATGCTGGGGATCGAAACCTGGTCGGCCAGCAAGGCAAATGCCCTGCCTGCTGTGCTATCACTCCGGCTCTGGCTTCATTTCTGTTTGCAACAACTTTGAACACAAGATTTTACTGGGGATTTCCAAATAGCAGCACTAAAAGGTCAGCACCCCTCTTGGCTGAATCTATAGCACGGGGGTAGGGTGATTGCCTTGCAATGGGCCCACCCAGGGTCAATACTCGGCATCCCATATGGTCCCCCAAAACCGCCAGGAGTAATTTCTGAGAAAAGAGCCGAAGTAACCCCTGGGCATCGCCAGGTGTGACCTAAAAAAAAAAAAACCAACAACAAAAAAGGTCAGCCCGCTAAGTCCTTTTCTTGAGTAATGCATAGATACCTGTGAGTTGAAGGGCCTCTCCTATGGGTGTGTCCTGTTTTGTCTTTTGAAAGTTTTCTCTTTTCTGCTAAGTGGACCATAAATCTCATTTCTGACTATGCAAGAATGTTATACTTGTTCCTTTAAGAGTATAGTTAGAGGGATGAAGTGGTATTATATAATCTTAATTAACTGTCTAATAGAATTATTATAAATGGGATAGATTCTTTTCTTCCACATTGTACAAAAGAAACTCAACTTTTAAACCAAAGGATTGGGTGTTTTTCCAACTAAGGAAGTTGTAAGAGGAGAGGTTTCTTTAATTTCATTAAAATTCCTAGAACAATGAGAACAGGATAGAAATTAGTACTTCTATAAATTTTCTTGCTACATAATTTTTAATGCTTTCTCTTTTTTTACCCAGGAAATGACTCTGCCCTCAATTAAATTATTTTGATTTATATTTTCTCGCTGAGAGGAATAGATGGAATGCAATGTGGTGTAGAGGAATTTATCCTATTTAAGGGAATGTGATTATATAGCTAATTTACATTAAGTAATACCACTTCATCCCTCTACATATTCTCTATGGATTCTCTTCTTGTGAATCTAATTTTATCATGTAGCCTTGGCAAAAGAAAAGACAGAATTTAATGTGATGTAGTTCAAACACTATCTAATTCTTTCAGATAGCCCTGTTTGTAGACCTCTGAGAGAAATTAAATGCAAGGAAGGACTTAAAAATCTTTTTTGGAAAAAAAGGAGAATGCAAAAATCTTGATTAGAGTAAAGGAAAACATCTAGAAACACATGTTGGTTTACTAATAAGAATGCGTTCCACGTATTTTGAGAGAAAGCTGGCTAAAAGTAGATTGCTAATAAGAAATAAGGACCAATAAGCAATTTTTCTTGAAAGTATTGAGAAAAGTGTTTTATGTTTACAATAAGAAATTGTAAGATTGTAGACTGTATTTACAGCTATACTTATTAGGTATTATCCACTCTTGCATTGTGAACATATACTAATTCAACAGTTTACCATTTTCCTTGAACTATCATAGGAGCCCATTAAGTGCTTATTGAATGCACTTCTAATTCTTGGATTTTAGATCAGATTTTTAATCTTTGATAATGGTTTAAACAATGCCAAGTATCATATTTTAAGGGAAACATTATTATGCTTTAATTTGTGGCAGAAGAGGAAGAGTTTGGAGTCTCAGAAATTAGGGGAAATGTACTTTTTATAGCTAGTGATTTCTTTAAAGGTCATTTATTATTCATGTTATCCTTGAGATGAACATCCAGAATATACAACTACATAGAGTTGACCACAGAGAATAATCTCCATACTACATGGATCCAATATCTTTTCAAAGAAAATTTTCGAAGAAACAGAGATCTAAATTGCTGCATTTAGCCTTTAAGAATTTATGGAGAAAGGAGACATTATGAGGAATGTATATTTCCTTTCCCTAATTCAAATGCAGAATTATAATTCAAATTATAGTGTGCCATAAGGTACATTTCAGGCTTTTATAGAACCTATTTGTACCTAGTAATGGGGAGACAATTACAATTTAGTCTGAAACTACTTTTTTAATACTCAGTATTTTTACTCTAAATAATTGATGACCCTTCTTCATTGTTCCTACCTTGCCGGTGTGATTTTTTTTCCCTCAGAGATTGACTACCATTTGTGGAATGCTATTGTATATATATTTTTGCATCTATTTTTTCTCAATATTTATTCACCAACATTTTGCTTTAAAATTTACTGGAAAACATTGCAAAGACTGGCACACATCCAAATAACAAGAACAACCAGTGCTGGTTCGAATGCAGGGAGAAAGAGACTTTCATTTATTGCTGGTTGGAACCCCTGACTTGTCCAACCTTTTAGGAAAACAATAGGCATATTCCTCCAAAAATTAGAAATTAAGCTCCTATTTGACCCAGCATACCACTCCTGGGAATGGGGGGCCCAAAAACTGCACAGCAGAAACACCATATGCAATTCTATATTTATTGCAGCACTATTTACACTGCAATGTAACAATCTTAGTGCCCAAGCACAAACAACTAGATAAATAAATTTTTGTGCATCTACACAATGGAATAATATGCACCTGTTAGGGAAAAATGAAGTCATGAAATTCACCTATATTTAGATGAGCATGGTGATATCATGCTGAGTTCAATTAGTCAAAAGGAGAAGAACAGATACAGAATGGCTGCATTCATTTGTGTGTTTTAAAGAAAAAAAATAGTATGAGACTAATATCCAAGGCAAGAGGGATATACATGGTAAACCATTCAGTGTCTGTTCTGCAAACTAGAGTGTGAATAGAGAAAGGGACAGAGAGAAAGAGAGTAAGAGAGAGAGAGAGAGAAAGAAATAGACAGACAGAGAGACAAACAGAGAAAGAGACAGAGACAGAGAAAGAGACAGAGAGGCATAGAACTAGCACCTGCCATAAAGGCAGGTTGTGGAGGAGGGGACAGAGTGAAACGGAGCACACTGGTGTTGGGAAAGGTGCATTCATGGAAGGATGGGTATTGAAACACTGTGTGTCCGAAACTCAACCATGAGCAGTTTTGTAATGGCCCATCACACGATGATGCAATTTAAATAAAAGACAAAAAAATTACTAGAACTAATATAATATCAATGTTTTCAAATTGTTAGTGAGGAGCATCAGTATAAAATACTAGTAAAGAATTTATTTTATACTTGATCACTTGATCACTTGATCACTTGAATCCTGTTATTCATCGATTTGCTCGAGCGGGCGCCAGTAACATTTCCATTGAGCCTATCACGAGCCAATGTAGCCCAATGGCATCTGGTTGGATTCAGGAATATGAAGAACCTCAAACCGTTCCTTCAGGGTCTTAACAAGGAAGTCTGACCATCTTGTAGGTGGGTGGCCACGTGATATTTTGACATCCCGTGGGATCCAGTCGGTAACGACTCTAGTCCAGCGGTTGTCTCCAAATCGCATTACATGTCCAGCCCATCTGATTTTCGATGCCTTGGCAAACGAGACAGTGTCCCTGATTCTGGAATAGTGACGGAGGTCAGAACTCCGGATTCCTTCACTCACTTGAGTGAGACATGATATTCCAAGCGTAGCTCTTTCGATTCCTCTCTGGGAGACCCGAATAGCATTCTCATCCTGCTTTGTAGGGCCCAGGTCTCTGGAGGCATATGTTAATGCAGGGAGAATGGTGGAGTCAAAGAGATGTGCCCAGAGCCGGAGGTTCTTTGTCCTTTTAGCTATTTCTTCGATGCCTTTGAAGGCATTCCATGCCGCTCTCTTCCTCCTGCGCAGCTCAGGTTTTAGGTCGTTCATCATGTTGACTTCTCGACCTAGGTACACATAACTGCTGCATTCAGAGATGTTTGTTCCATTGAGAGTGAATGGGGCCTCAGGAACTAGTTCATTTCTCATGAACATAGTTTTCTTCAGATTCAGCTGTAGACCTACCTTTCCACATTCTCGGTCAAAGTCAGCCAGCATTTGTGCCGCTTGGCTAATGTTTGGTGTTATTAGAACGATGTCATCAGCGAAGCGGAGGTGGTGTAGTTGCCGACCATCTATCTTCACTCCCATTCCTTCCCATTCTAATTGTCTCATGATGTTCTCGAGGGTGGCACTGAAGAGTTTTGGTGAGATGGTATCACCCTGTCGAACCCCCAAGAGGGGTTCGACAGGGTGATACCATCTCACCAAATTTGCATCACTATCACTATTTTCCCATTCATCATCGATTTGCTCTAGCGGGCTCCAGTGACATCTCCGTATGTCCTGTCTCATGCTAGTAAAGCCCTAGGGCATCTGCTAGCTCCAGGAATATAAAGAGCCTCAAACCATTCATGGGAATGACCTAATATAATTGCTACTACTGGTATTTGGCATATCAAATATGACACGGGTAGCTTGTCAGGCTTGCCGTGTATTCAATTTTGAGGAGAAAAATATCTGTGAATTTTCCAATAAAGGGCATGTATTTGTTTCTAGTAAAAAATGCATGAAAACAGACTTATGATTTAATAGAATTCTGTGATATCTGGTAAATAAATATTTTCTGTATCCATTTGTAATGTTAAGTGCTATATTTTCAAATGCATATATCATTGCAGTGGAGAATTAATCCAAAGTGTTTTCTAAAAACTCATTTACAATTTTTCTTGTGATGTGATAAACGTCTAACTCTTCATTTTTCTTTTATAAAAAAAACTGTAGGTGATTTGTGAGTCTTTTAGTGCAGATGAATATCACAGATAAAGTTTACCATGCTACAGAGTTGATATTAAGAACATTTATCTTAGAAGTAACCTTTGTCTATTTGTTCAATGAACTGCTAATCAGAAAAATCTGATTAGTTCCTTCCAGAGTAAGATTCAATTTAGTGGAGCTTTCTTCTAACTGAGTAGGCAGAAGTGTGTCTCTCTTTTACACTTATCTTTCCTCAATCATTCTTTACAGGTTCAGGGGAAATTTAATTAGTTTAATTCAATTGATCTTAAAATTAATGACATAAGTGTCCAGGAAAAATCCTATCCCATTATAGAGTGATTATTTTACCACACATAAATGCCTTTTACCTGTCACATGATTGAACAAAGATGAAAAATAATAGAACAATAGCAGTTTTACAAAAAAACATGCAGAAAATGGTGGTGAGGAAGGAACTCATGTGAAGCTATCTTATGGTGTGCACAATAATACTGTAGATATACCAAACAAATAAGAATTTCCAAAGTTAGTTATTTTTTTTCTCATTAAAAAAGGGGCAGACCTCATTTGACAAGAAAACCAATCTGTATTTGTCAGGAACATGAAGAGGCAATGTAAGCATCTCTTAGGCATTCTTTTTAGTAAGTCAGTCCATCTTTGACAGACTAATTGCTTATTCGCTGAAGAAAAAATTCCAACAACAGATAATGATCCCCTTTAGTTAAACAATTTTTTCTTCTGGTGATGTCATCTAAGCTGGTGTTGGACAGAGCTACTGAAAAAATGCATTGCACTTAAAGGGCAGTTTCTCTCTGATGGAAACATCGATTTCTTGCACAAGTCCTCATTAAAAAATAGTAAAATAAATACACAGTGGAAGGCATTTAAGAAATGGCTGCATTTTTTCTAACTATGCATTTAGTCAGTTTCAGAACCTTGGTTGTTTTATTTATATTTCCTACTAACCTCTGCAGCATTAGACACCAGTGATCTTAGGGTAAACCCAGAAAAATATTTTTCTTAAGCTGTTTGTATTTTGTCTAGAGATATTTGCTCTCTGATGGATTATAAAACAAGACTCAGGGTACAGAGCACAATCAGAAATATTAAATTAAGCAAACAGCTACCATGATATGATAGTTTTTGATGTTTAATGAAAGATCTGCCTTTCTCTATGTATCAGGGAGATTATAGCTTCAGTGGTTAATTGAGTAATAGTTTTTTATGATTAGATACAGGTAGAGTCACATTTAATAATAATTATATTGAAATTATTTGAAAAGAGAAAACGGGAACTTGAATGAAGGGCTTTAGAACTCAAATACTACTTGTTTCTATTGGAGAATCTTTGCAAAGTCAAGATGAGGACTAAATGTGGATAAGTTCTTTGAGTTCAGATGACTAGAAAATGACAATATACATAGAGAGATGTCACTTGTGCTATTCCAGAGGTGGTGCTAAAACAAACAAATGAATAACAACAAAAAAGTTTATATTAAAATGATTAAGAATGTCCCTGTAGTCCAAATATGTATTTGTTGATTAGAACATACCTCACCATATCTCATTTTGCTTATGAGGTTAGGTTAAAACATATATTGAATACAAGCACATTTGACACTTTTACACATTCATAAGTTAGAATGTTTTGTTTTGAGATATAACATTACATTTAATTATTTGTATGTTAGAAACAAAAGAAGGTTTTTTTGAATTAGTCTTTGATGTAATTTCAACAACAGTCATCTCTGAAGAAGTTTGTCTGTGAATATATGTAAAGAAATAGACAACCTTTCTAAGGGATACATAGAAACACAAACGTGATTGTGGTGTAGATAAAATGTCTCCCCCAAAGATGATACATGGCTATGATTGGATGTAAATTTATTTTCATAGGTAATACTGAATGACACTTGTTTTAGTATCGAGACTTTGATTTCTGTACTATATTTACACCGACCCTCTAGCTGAGTCTTTAGTCTTTAGTCAGCAAAAATAAAATAATAATAAATCAGGTTAAATGAATATGTTCAACTTAAAGGGAAGTTACCACAATGGTAGAAATTATTTGCAATTTTACAATATATTGAAACTATGGCAGAATATAAAATAAGTTAATAGTTATAACATCTAAACTGAAATTTAGTTTTGTGTATGTAAATAAAAATGAGATAAAAACCAAAGGCTGTTCAGGAGGCAACTGGGTATAATAGCAGAAATTCTCAGCCAAATGAACCAGCGATGCGATGTAATGTCTATAGCTATTATGCTGCTTTAACCCCAAGTGCTCTATCACCTCATACAAATTATACTGATATGCATCAAAAAGGACCCTCCCAAATACTATCATGGGTGGAGGAAACTTTCAATTGTCATTGAAATCACATTAGTCTTTGATCCTAATGTACAGCGTACGTTAATATTTGCTGGTTCAAACTTTTTGGAAAACAACATGAACACTTCTCAAAAATTAATTGAGCTTCTATATAATCTAACAATTACACATGTGAGAATCTATCCCAAGATTCAAAATCTCTATTCAGGATAGACAATTGTGCTCTATTATTTATTGTAGCCAAACTCTGGAAACAACCCACATATCCAAGTAAAGATAACTTAATAAAGATTATATGTGTTTATATATACTACAAAAACATAATATATATTTATGTAAGTACATTCATAATACATTTAATGTATAGTTATATAAATATATAAATAGACTAAATCAGTTTATATAAATCAAGTTTATATCAGTTTATATAAATATATATTATATAGAAAGTATCTATAAATAACCTAGGTTCCCAATGGATTGTTACTCAGCTATAGACAAAAGATAAAATAATTTGATTTGCTACAATTTAAATGGAACTTGAGGGTATCAAGCTGAGTGACGCCAGCTAGGAGAGAGAAATAAGAGAACAGGTATGGACTGATCTGATATATATGATTAAAATGAGTAGCAAATGGCCAAAAGCAAAACATATGGAGATATGGTCTGAATAATTCACCTTACTTGCTTTGGGGGACAGATATGAGCAGCAGGGCCCTGGAGACATTGGTGGTTAAAGTGAGCACTCTGGGGGCTGGAGCAATAGCCCAGTGGTTAGGGCATTTGCCTTGCATGTGGCTGGCCCATGCCGGCCCGGTTCAATCCCAGGCATCCCATATAGTCCCCCGAGTACCACCAGGAGTAATTCCTGAGTGCAGAGCCAGGAGAAACCCCTGAGCATTGCCAGGTGTGACTCAAAAAGCAAAAAATAATAATAAAAAAATAATAAAGTGAGCACTCTGACCACCACCAGGTGAGATGTTGAGTGATGTATGCATGAAATTAACACTAACTATACTTTTATAAATCAAATACCACAATAAAATGGCAAACATTAACAAATATATTAACATTAATTTTATAGATAAGAGTAATATCTGCTACTGATAATGGTAGCAGAAATTGAGATTTTGAATTTGGTCACTTATGAAATATGGTTAAATATGAAAAAAGAAAATAATGTCCTGGTGCTTAAACTAAAGATATTATTTAAATATATTTACAAGTGCAACTAATGAATTTTAAAAAATGTAGATAAACAGAGTATAAGTACAGGCATATTTAGGAGTAACCTAAATTAAATCTTGAAAAATTATAGATTTAATTTTTTGTTTTGTTGTGTGTTTGGATCACACATAGCAGTGCTCAAGACTTACTCCTGACTGATAGGATACAGAGAGACCATAAGGGATGCCAGATATGGAACCCATATTGGCTGTGTGAAGGCAAAGGACCTCCTTGTTTTACTATTGCCCCATTTAATTTAGGATAGAAGTAGAATACAGGAAAATTGCCGGACTACCCGGACAAGAAATATAGCAGTTGTGCAGTTGCTAACGCACTTGCCTTACATGCAGCTGACTCTAGTTCAGTCTCTGCCACTTCATGTTTTCCAAGTATGGCTAGCAATGAACTCTTGGATCAGAGCCAGAAGTAAACTTTGATGTGGCATGTGAATTGAAAACAAATTTTGAAAGAAGTCAAATAGTCTTAATTGGTGTGGAAACAGTATTTGACAAATTTTATTGGGTTTATGGGTTAAAAAAAGAATTCCAAAATCATTTATTGAACCTCTTCTTGCTCCCCAAGAGAGATTTATCTGCCCACTGACATTTCCAATATAAGTGACACAGCACTGACATTTTTAAATACTCAGAAGAAATAAAAATCTATATTTGTATGTAGAATTGAATCCTTATTTTCTCTGAAACTGTATTGAAAAATTTCCCAAGCTTAAAACCACCTAATGATCATTAATGGAAAAATAAATATAAAAATGCTATTCATCTTTATAATAGGATTATCACTGTATCACTGTCTTCCCGTTCATCATCGATTTGCTCAAGCGGGCCCCATTAACATCTCCATATGTCCTGTCTCATGCTAGTAGAGCCCAAGGGCATCTGCTTGCTCCAGGAACATAAAGAGCCTCAATCCATTCCAGAATGAGGTCTATAATTGTTACTGGTAATTGGCATATATATATATATATATATATATATATATATATATATATGAAATACAACATGGGTAGCTTGCTAGGCTCTGCCGTTCAGGTAGCATATGCTGTAGGCATCTCTAAGTCCAGCATTTATTGATGAACCACGCGGCCATTATTATATTTATCAGTAAAAAGAAAGCATTCATAAACATTATATTGATCATAGAAGTCTATACACTGATCTGAAAGCATAAATTCTGCATGGTTTCGTTCATATGTGCTTAGTACCAGAGAATTAGTCAACAGAGAATTGAGTACAGCAGCTATCTACAGTGTTGGTTGGCGATGGACTAGGAAATACCCCAAAGTATATAATAAACTATTTGATACCTTGAGTAGTATAAATCATTTATTAGAAATATTTAATTTGGGGTTAGTAGTGATAACACAGCCAGTAGGGTGTTTGCCCTGCATGCAGCCAACCCGGGTTCAATCTCCGGCATCCCATCTGGTCCTCTGAGCACAGCCAGGAGTAATTTCTGAGCAAAAGAGCCAGGAGTAACCCCTGAGCATTGTTGAATGTGACCAAAAAGCAAAAATAAAAGTTTGTACTAGAAAACATCTATTTTCAAATGTGTACTCACATATATACTATAAATAAATTTGGCCTCAATTTAACTATTTATGGCTAACATGACTGAAAACAAGATGAGTTAGGAATATATTTAGTCTAGTCAAGAAATGATTAGTGATGATGAGCATTTTTTCGTATGTCTTTTGGCCATTCGGATTTCTTCCTTGTCAAAGTTTCTGTTCATCTCTTCTCCCCATTTTCTAATGGGGTTGGCTGTTTTTTTCTTATATAGCTGTACCAGTGCCTGATATATCCTGGTATTGGATGAATATTCTTTCCCATTCTGTGGACTTTCTATCTTGGTCACTGTTTCTTTCGAGGTGCAGAAGCTCTTCAGTTTCATGTAGTCCCATATATTTATATTTTCTTCTATTTGCTTTGTTAACGGTGTTTCACCTTTGAAGATGTCTTTAGCTTCAATGTCATGGAGGGATTTTCCTATATTTTCTTCAACGTACTTTATGGAATCAGGTCTGATATTGAGATCTTTAATTCATTTTGATCTGATTTTTGTGCAAGGTGTTAGACACAGGTCCAAATTCATTTTTTTACATGTAGCTGTCCAGTTTTCCCAGCACCACTTGTTAAAGAGGCTTTCCTTACTCCAGTTTGGACTCTTTGCACCTTTATCAAAGATTAACTGATCATGTCTTTGAGGGTGGGTGTCAGGATACTCAACTCTATTCCATAGGTCCACAGGTCTGTTTTTATTCCAGTACCACCCTGTTTTAATTACTGCTGCTTTGGTACTCTCATACACTGTTGGTGGGAATGTCGACTTGTACAACCTTTCTGGAAAACAATATGGACATTCCTCCAAAGACTAGAAATTGAGCTCCCTTTGACCAGCCATACCGCTCCTGGGAATATACCCTGGAAAGCCAAAAACACACAGCGGAAACACAATCCGCACTTTTATTTTCATAGCAGCACTATTCACAATAGCCAGAACCTGGAAACAACCAGTATGCCCGAGAACTGTTGACTGGATAAAGAAACTGTGGTACATCTAAACAATGGAATACTATGCAGCTGTCAGAAAAAATGAAGTTATGAAATTTTCCTATAAATGGATGGACATGGAAAGAATCATGTTGAGTGAAATTAGTCAGAAGGAAAGAGAGAGACATAGAATGACTGCATTTATTTGCATGACATAAATATACCAGGTGATCTTACCAAAAGTGGAAATTATCACAAGCACGTGGGAGTCAGAGGTTAGGTTAGATAGAGAAGGGAACATGTGTGAATAAATGTCTAAATGTCTGATGCCAACATAGAACTGAGCATTAAATACAGACAAAAAATGCAAATGATGGCTTCTAAGTGTATAGTGCAACCCACAATGTGTGGGAGAAGGAGGAGAGAGGGGAGAGAGAGAGGAGATAAAGAACCTGCCATTTAGGCAGGATGTGGGAGGGGGGAGGGAATTGGGGACATGGGTGGTAGTTGAGGGGCACTGGTGGAGGGCAGGGGTGCTGGAACACTGTGTGACCGAAACCCCAAGCGTGAACAACGTTGTAATTGTATATCTCATGGTGGTATAATAAAATGTTAAAAATAAAAAAAAAGAAATGATGGTAGTTCAGACTCTGATATTGGAAAAGAAGCTGGGAAGCAGTGAGGTCAGGGGTGTAGTCTGAAGATGAGCTGGCAGGAATTGACAAAGAATTTGAATTCAAGGGTGAATGGCATAAGAAGTTCAAGGTGCCCCTGTGAGTTTTGCTAAAAGCAAGTTGGTGCATGGCATTGCATTTTCTATAGACCAGAGACCAAGAAGAGATTTTTATATTTGAGTGGGGACACCAGGGCAGTACTCATGGGTAGCTCCTGGCTCTGCATTCAGGAATTACTCCTGGCTCTGGAGACACTCAGAGGACCATATGGAGTTGTGGGATTGAGCCTGGGTTCACTTTATGCGAGTCCAGCATTATACATTCAGTACTATCTCTCTGACTCAGGAAAGAAAGAGCATTTGAGAGAATTGCATCTGGCAGATCATGAATGGTGTGCAGGGGTTCAGCTTGACTCATGCTAATTTACATTATTTTGTTTGGGGGCCACACCTGGAGGTACTCAACAGTTACTTCCAATTCTGCACTCAGGAATAATTACTGCAGATGCAGATAAACATGTGGGATGCCAGGGATAGAGACCACATTAGTTGCTTGCAAGGAAAACACTACCCTCTGCTGTACTAATTCCCCAGCCCCTGTAGAATTCTTTAATCGAATTTAGCTGATTAATTAATTAATTTATATTTATTGCCTTTTATGGGTCACATCCAGCAATGCTCAGGGGTTATTCCTGGCTCTGCACTCAGGAATTAATTCTGCTGGTGCTCAGGGGACCATATGGACATCTCTCGGGGATAAAACCCAGGAAGGCTATTTGCAAGGCAAACATGCTACCCGCTGTGCTATTGCTCTGGCCCCTAAAATTCCTTTCAAATGTGCAAGGAGAGGAGGGAAGTTGATGGTTACTTATATCAGTGCATTCTTCAATGAAGACATCAGTGATGGGAATAAACGTTTGGATTTATTAGTACATTTTTATTTAAAGCTATGAAACTATGAAACTTTGACATGCAGAGTTATCAGGCATATGTTGACTGATTAGGTATTATTTTCTCTGTAGAGCTAGATTAAATTTTCTGAAGATACAGATGGTTGCTTCACTCTTCTTCCTAATCTTTGCAGCAAAACATCTTGCAAAGGAGTCACTCACTAAATATTTGTTAACTGTCAATGAATATTTGTTGACAAGTAAATGAATAAGTATAAACATGGGCCTTTTTAATGAGAAAAGTGACAAGACATATCAAAGACAAAAATAACCAATAACACACAAATACAAACTGAATATGTGTATGAAAAATTTTAGCAATAATTTGAAAATTGAATTAAAAAAAGGTTGGGATTCTGGTGATGTCATTCCAAAGTGTGACTTTGGACAATTTTCTTTATGGTTCAGTTTTGTGCTCTGTAAATTTTGGTTAAAAATAATATACATAGGGGCCGAGTGATAGAACAGGGGGGTAGAGTATTTTCCTTGCACTTGGCCAACCTGGGTCCCATCCTCTGCATCTCATATGGTCTCCCTAGCACCACCAGGATTAATTTCCGAGTACAGTGACAAGAGTAACCCTGAGTATTGCTGGGTGCAACCCAATAAGAATAAATAAATAAATAGATGAGTGGATAAATAAATGAATAGAAATAATATGCATACAGTGGTATAGTTAGGTAGATCAAAGGAATTAAACAGAATAAAATACAACACTTTCTAGTGGTCAGTAAATACTGCCTATAACTGATATTTTTTGCTATTTATTATGACATTAGAATACTAAATATATATTTCTATTAGACTTTGCATTAATACAGTAAAATTGTTAAATCATTAGCCTAAACAAATACTAGCCCTTTTTAAAATTCAACTTGAATTAGGGTATGAAAATATTCAAATGCAATAATGCTAAATGGAAGAACTCCAAATAGCCAATAAGAGCTTGAAAGAAAATCTTTCCATGAACCACTGAATATCATTCAATGTGTATGTTTATGTGGAGTCAGAGTGAGGTCACTTGTAAAATGGGTCTGGGTTGTGACCTCAATGTTCACAAGCACAAGCAGGTTGCCTTCTACTTGGGCTGGGCCATAAAGGGATATCAAGAATCTTTATTCTCAGCCAAAGGTATAAAGATAGCAGGTCCAAGGTCAAGGGAATCCTTTTTAACCTCCATGTCATGCTTCTGCCAAAGGGAAAGATAGATGAAGCCACAAAACTGCAATGTCCCGCCAGGTGTGACCCCTCCCCCAAAAAAAAAACTGCAATGTCCAAGTGCATGGAGAAGCGTCAGAAAGTGCTATCTCAGCCAGAACTCAGGGCATGTCTCGATGATCCAGTTTTGAGTCACCCCCCAGCCCAGGTGGTAGACTACTGTGGGTTTGTACAGGTGGGTCAAATCACCCCAGACATGGCACTATCACAAAGATGGAGAGTGCCATGGGAGGTGTGAACACAGATGCCAAAGCAGCTATTGCAGGCCAGTGACTCAAATACCAAAGCACACCCCCTGGGGCCTCATGAAACGCAGGTAGCAGAGCTGGTCTCGACTAGGTCCTGTATAAAGCTTTCTGCTTCCCACGGCTCTTTCAGGCACAAGCAGTTGGGTGTAGTAAAAATGCGCCAATCCATGTCTGTAAACCTGAGTATAAATGACTATTCTGGATGCATTAAACTAGTAAATATCTTAGGCTTTCCTCTCCGTTTTTTTTTTCTTTTTGGGGGTCACATCCAGCAATACTCAGGAGTTACTCCTGGCTCTGCACTCAGTAATTACTCCTGGAGATGCTCTGGGGACCATATGGGATGCCAGGGGATTGAACCCGGGTCCCGTCACGTGCAAAGCAACCACCCTATCCACTGGACTATCATTCCGGCCCCTTCCTCTCCATTTTGCTTAAATATTCCATTGAAAATGCAATCTAATGTATTAGTTATTTCTCTGAATAATATGAAGACTATGACTATGTAATAGAAATAACAGAATGTCTAGTATGAAGTTTGGCACACATATTCAGAATCAATTAATTCCCATTTTAATTTTTTCCCTGCAATAATATAAGCAAATGTAACTAATAAAAATAAGATATAAGGCATATATAAAATTGTTTTTCTCATAGTCACACATAACTAAAGAAACAGGGTTGATTTTGTTTTGCTAGACTCACGATAATTTAAGTTCTCAGATACACATGATTACAGTATGAGCCAGTGAGGGTATAGAAACATATTAGTGTTTCCTTAATCGAATCAGCATGCAATGCATCATTCCAAAGATGTTCATGATTCTATTTCAGTCATAGTGTTCCAACACCCATCCCTCCACCAATGCACATTTCCCACACCATTGTGCCCGCTTTCCCTTCCACCCACCCACACCCCGCAACCTGCCTCTGTGGCTGGAAATTTCCTTCAGTCTCTCTCACTTTCTCTCTCCTTCTGCACACTGTTTTGTAAAGCAAGACATTAAAGGGTTATCATGTATATTCCTTTACCTACTTTCTATACTCAGTTCTAGCTTTAAAGGAATAATGGATAGATGCAGAGATAATAAAGTTATATTAACTAAAACTTGTCAGTTTCTGAGAAAGGAAAAATGATGGATTTGTCAAGAAGCTATTTATTAAGTATGGACCACTTGATTATAGGATTATCATCATAGATATAGGGAAGTGTGTACTCTGAGTCTGAGGCAGTACTAAGAGCTCTTTATCAGGATACCTAAAACCTGTCCTTTATTATCAGGATACCTACATGTCCCAGGATCTGCAAAACAAGGGAAATTCTCTCCTATGTAGGTCTGGATAATATGTGAATACTTTCTCAAGCAGAGTTTAAAGATAGGAATAACCAAGTTTAAAGATAGGAATAACCAATTAAAAAGGAAGGAATTTGCTTGGCTAGCTTTTTAGTGTGAAAGGAAAATAAATGAGCACCAAAGGACACAAGAAAAAATTAAATTTTTCACCAATCTAGTATTACCAAGTTCCAAAGTTCAGTGCCTTTCAAGAGTCAGTGGAGTAGTCTGACAGTGAATAGAGATGAAGGAAGAATAAGCTCCTGGATGCTTCTGACGCAATATTGCTTCTATCTGCACATCCCATTACTGGTCCCGTTACCGGTCCCGTTACTGCCCCGTGCCACAGCTCATCACCATCTCTGGCACCTGTATTCTGCTGCCACTGCCTCTCTCATCCGCCTTTCATCCTGCTCATCTCACACTTGATTTTGATAATCTGGTTCTTTCTATGGTTCTGTTTAATTTGGCTCTGAGGTCATACCTGCAATGCCTGGAAGAGTTCCAGTTGGCAGGGAGAGAGTCTGGGTCTGCAACATGCAAGGCAAATGCTTTAACCCCCCTGTCTTCTCTGTGGTGGTAACCTCATTCTTTCATTTGACTTGTTCATTCTGCAAATTAACATTTATTCAACTTCCGCTTGTATGCTCAACACTGGCAGTGACAGATAGCAAAATGTTCCAACCTCCTTTGCTAAGAGACTGATGCTATTATACAGAAGATTGCCTTGAACAAATTTGTGCCTGTTCTTGCCAACTCAAACCAGCATTTGTAAAAGGAACAACTTTATCTTTCTACCTCAGGTGGTTTCTTTTCTCTTTGTCAAGTTGTCTGTGGTGTAGCCCTGGTTTATCAGAAGTTACTCAGTTTCACAGTTTTTAAACTTAGTGTCTTGAATGCTGGTACTCATAACGTTTCTTTATATGAAGTCTCATAATAATGCTTTTTTCAGTACAGAAAACATGTTCTCTGTGTGTGTATGTGCGTGTGCACATGCAATTGTATATTTAGGAAAATCGTTGACGTTATTGTACCTATCAACTACATAATAATTTCTAGCACTCTTTGCTAAAGTTAAAACTCATAATATCTAAAGTTTGGAAAGCTCTGAATGAGAGAATGATAAAAAGACGTAGCAGTTTCAATGAGCCTACATGATACAGACTGTTAATTTTACAGACATGCACAGACACTGGATTCACTTAAATGCTTTCAACCATACTCTTTTATAGTCTGAAAAGAAGCAGACACTCAAGAACCATGAGTGAAATCTTATTCTACTTAAAGTTAACAAGTTATCTTGTCGCTCTTTGTAGCTGGGGTGTAAAAATGTGTATCACCCAATAGCAGTAGTCGTGGCATTGGTACTTGGCACAGGGCGGAAAGAGGGTATAGAGGTGATACTTGTGCATGTAGTGGGTTTCCTTTTAGGAAAGGAGCCTTGGTTTTAAGAAATTCTTCTTTGAAATGGGAAGAAAATGTTCTTGATGAGGATATTTTCTTTATTAGAAAGCATTTAAGTATGATGGCTCTTAAAGACGAGGGACACTATTTCAGTTATTTCTAAATAAATGCCTATGAATAGGTGGGGAAGAGCAAAGGGCACAGGTACCTCACCTAAGAAAACACAAAGAAATATAACAACACCATGAAGAATTGCCTGACAATAATCAGTGTGCTAATATATGATGATAAATGTATTATTTGTAATCTCTGATAGATTGAAAATTGTTGTCATGCTATTTCAAATATTGTCATCCAGCAACTCTCACTGACAGAGTAGAACATTTTTTATATTTCATTAATTAGAGGAAATAAAATATTAAAATCAAAATAAGTTAATTTTAACAACATGGGGTATTATAAACACATACATTCATGGTCATCACTATGTTATTAATTTGAGATAAGACCTGTCTATTTACTAACATTAGCATGGTGAAACATAATCATGATGGGTGTTTAAGTGATTCACTATATATATAGATTTGGTACTTTATGTTATATTATATAATAGTAGCTTTTATAAGCTGGTAGACATGGGAGGTTTGTGGTTGTGCCAGACTTTTAAAATGTAAAGAAGATTTTAGCCAAGCACAGTATCAAATTTTTTTTGCTAACAACATTAGCACATTTTTTTTCAGTTTTCTTTACATTTATTCACTATATGTGTCTAGAAAGGTTTTATTTGCTTAGGGGCAAGATCTCAGAGATTTTCACCAATCAATTTCATTGTTAAATACATTTATTTTAACCTGAATTCCTGATAAGTATATAAAATTCATTAAGCTTTAGCCTGCATGTTAAAGGAAACTGAATATTTTTAAAATAGAAATAATTAAGTATACAAAATACTGAGTGCTTAAATGAGAAGAAATGCAGTCTACATAGTGCCTTCATGAGGTATTACTGTCCTCAGCATTCAATAAAGTCATTAGCATCTAGCTCTGTAGGAAAGCATTTATCTATCTAAGCCAAATATTAATGATTAATATGACTAAGTATGTAGCTGAATATTTCTCTTTTAGTGGCAAATCATTATAGACAGTAGTTCAATATTAGAGAAAGAATTCATCTTTTCCTATGAGGGCATAAATCTTGGCACATTCTAGTTCAACAGATGTCACATACTTTGTGGTTTTCTTCTGGTTTTGGGGCCACACCTGGTGGTGCTCAGGGATTACTCTTGGCTTTGTGCCAGGGATTACTTTTGCAAACTTGGGAGATCATATATTGTATCTGTATCAAACCCATGTTGGCCATATGCAAAGCGATCACCCTACCTGTCAACTGTTCTATCTCTGAGGCTCTAGGATTGGCTGTTATAAGTTAAATTTAGTGATTTTATTTTTAAATTTTTATCTTTAGTATTGCATATATTTAGTTGGGACCATAAAGCATGCATTTTGATAAGTCTTAATTAGTATTCAATGAGTCTTTGATTAATTCTTTGGCTTTGTCTTCCTCTATTTCTCCTCTCACATTACAGTCTTGTCACGTAGCTATCCTAAATCTATCCTCGGATATTTTCATCTATTCTCTAGTCATAATAGAAAGCATAAATTTGAGATATATTTCATTAAAATGGTGCCGCTCAGTGCACCCATTATGATATTTTGTTATGCTAAATTTTTAAATACCTTCACTTTATGTTTGTTAATACATAGACATATAATGTAGCAAACCCTTAGTAATTAAAATATGCTTTTATATTTTATACATATTATTTCGACATATATAAAAGGAAGTTTATCATATCATTATTGATAGTTCAAACATTTTTAAGTATATATACATATATAGTGCTTTTATATTTATGAGTAGATTTCTCTGATTTGAGTTTTAAGGATGAAAGTATATTTACACTTCAAACAAGTGATATGTAATCACATTTCCTCCAGCAAAAAATCCCATTAACATTTTTATTTTTCTATCAACTACATTTTCAAGACAATCTTACAGCAAGGAGTGCCAAATATTTAGCAAGGAACACATCACTCTCCTCACCAAGAATAAGATTACACACACTGTGTCATCATTACTCTACTTGTTAACAAATAATCATAGGTTTTATCACCTTGAGCTATTTAGATTATCTCACTGTTTTCACCCAAAGAAGGGTGATCCCTTGTTACAACTTTTGTCACTGTGGATAATTCTAAGGTCCACTTTGATGTCATGAGATTTTAATATTGATAGTAACTAGATTCTCTAGGTAAGTGTTATGTGCCAGATGCAATACTTAATGCATTTCTCATTCATATTTTTATGGCACTTTTGAACAAAATCATGGGAGAGCAAATGTACTTGCTAGTAAAACATCAGATTTTATACCAGTTCTAGTCTTATAAAATAATTGCATTCAGTCTTCTAGGAATGTTTTCTTCTACCTCCCACTATTTTCTTGTCTTATCCCCTAACCTGACATTCCATAGTAGTGCTTTCTTCAAAAAACATACTTGGTCATTAATGTTTCATGCTATATTCCCAGAAGTCATGATATGGCAATGTCTAGAAGTGTTTGCAAAGATAAGAACATACAATCACAAGTACAATACCACCAAACTCTGACTTTGAAAAAATTAATGCCCAGAACATTATTAAAAATTCTATAGAAATGATTAGAAGGGCGAATGAGTATTACAAGTTACTTTCTATTGAATCTTCTCTCAAATGTAATGAGTGATATCAAGGGAGCAGCAGTATATAATCAAGGCAGTTTTTAGGAATTCATATTTAAACACAAATTAAGGAAAGCAAATAAATGTCAAATGAATGGCATGTGAATAAAGTAGCCTGTCATGGGTTAGTAGAAATAACTGAAAAGCAGTGATAACATTATAATCAGGACGTCAACAGATAAATGCCATTTATACAGGTGAGAGGAAGCAAGATGACAGATGGCAAAAAATATTCAAGTAAGTTTAAATGTCATTTGGCTAATGAGTGATTTTTTGACATTTTTATTTAGGATTAGAGCTAAATTTTTATTGGATACCTTTTTTGAAATTTTAGAATTGGGAGGCTTTTACTTTGATTTTAATTCTAATGTTTCCAATAATTTCTTCTCAAGTACTTTCTTTTTTATTTATTTAATTTTTTGAGTGGAGCCATGACTGATGGTGCTAAGAGTCACCCGTGCATCGTTCCTGGCGATGCTAGGAGATATACTGGGTGCTGAGGATCAAACTTGGTTTGCCACATGCAAGGAAACTGCCCTTTACAATCTCTTAGGTCACAATGTTCTGTATTTTCTTTGGACTAAGAAAAGCATTTTATCGATGATTTATTTGTGTCTTATGTTTAAAGAGTTATAACCATGAAACAACAAGTTTGATTATAAGGCATTAACACTGATGTTAAACATTACTCTTGTAGAATGAAATAACACAGGTCTTCCATATAAAATGTATATACAAACTAACAGACATTGCTATCCATCATATTTTTTTTTAAAATCAGTAAATTAAAGTTAATGATAAGAAATTTGGTCTCTGACCAGTCTACCTGAGATTTTTATAATATTATATTGAGCAGTATTACTAATATTATATGTAATTAGAATATATGTATTATAGTAATTAGTATTTTAGTATTAGCAATATTATATTACTAATATTATATTGAGCAGTAATACAATCTCACAGGGCTTTACCTCCTTCATCTAGAAAAGAAAGCAGAGCATCTAACTCAAAGACTTCTCATTTGGTTAATGGAGTTAACATCTATAAGACATAGAACAATGCTTTGCATATAGTGAGCACTCAATTGTTAATAAGAACAGCTAATCATTTGGTGGTTTTTTCTTTGTTCATATACTTGACTAAAATCTTCAATAATAAAAGTTTGAGTAGTAAATAATAAAACAGAGTGTGATGAGGCAGATTTGGACTCAAATTCTTTCCTTGAGAGCCAGCATCCTAATATGTAGAACATAGTTACGGACTTTCATGTGAAGGATGACTGAGGAAGTTTTGATAGAAAAACTTCTCAAAGGGATATTCATGGTTAGCACAAGCTGAAGAGAGAGAGTGATCAAAAAATGTTGGAAAGTTGGGGCCATTTCAGATAACAAGCTGATATGACAAAGGGAAGAGCACCATCGGGGTTCATGACAAGGAGATTCATAAAGCTGAGAAAGGAATAAACAAAGTGACACAGAAAGACTGAGTCAGGACTGTGGGAAGACAAAGAGGAGAACCTCACTATAGAAGAGCTGGCTGTAAGAGCCACAACTCTGTGGAAGCACAGACTGGTCAGGTCAAGTTTCTGTCTCTCATTTCTTGTCATTCACTGGGGACCCAGACCAAACTAAGAGTTAGGGAGGTCTTTTGATGAATCCATGTAGATATTCCTCCTGGAGCACAGAACTTGTATGATTTTGTAGAGGAAGGCAAAACATTGACCCAGGGACATAGTATCCAGTGTAATGTTTGACCTCTCTAAATGTCAAGACTGGGCCTTCTGGGATGAACTCAGAGCTACAGTTGAGCCTGGCAAGCTACCCGTGGTATACTCAATATGCCAAAAACACTAACAATAGTGGGCCTCATTCCCAGCGAATGGAGATGTTACCGGAGCCTTCTGCAGCAAATCGATGAACAATGGGAAGACAAGTGACAAATGACAAATGTCATTTGAGCTTTTTCTCTGTAAAAGTCGTCTAGACCAACCTTGAATGTTGTCTGTAAGGATGGGTTCACATCCTCTGCATTAAACTACCAAGAGACTCACCTTGCTTACTTACTCTAGTCATTCATATTTGAAGTTCTTAAAAAAGGAATCCATGCTGAGGGTTAAGCTCCTGAGAAAATCACCCTAAATTTAAACAAAGATTAGCATCAGCAAGTAATGACATGCATGATCAAAAATAGTTTTCCTAAAAATAGATTCAACTGAAGATGGAAAATGATACGAATTCAAATTAAATTACCAAATTAAGTAAGCAAATAATTCTACTTATGAAAAAAGTGTTAAATAAAGTCTCAAACTTCTGAGTTCAGCAAAGTGGTTCCTTATGGAAAGGGCATTTCTAACATTTTTTATATGCAAATATTAGCTAACTAGACCTTTCTTTTCAAGGGGGCAATTTATCTTGAAACTTAAGAAAAACTGTTTTTAATACAAAACTGTACCTTTATAAAATGTGCATTTAAAATGAAACAGAAGATTATTCTGTTTTGTAGTTTTGAATGTCTGAAAAATAAATTACTTAAAATGAAGTGACAGTTTTTATAGTCACATACCAATTTATTTGGCAAGCAGTTATTTTTTACCAATTCAGTTACCTATAATTCATCATGATCATTTTTGTCATGATGTTCTTTAGCAACCCTATTATATGTAAAAATTATGAAGAGCTAAGAAATGCCACTTTGGTACTAACTCAAGCACTAGGAAAGAATGATTGAGACACTTGCTGATGAAAGTGAAGCAGCAATTACAAAACAAATCTAGAGTCAAGAGTAACAGATTTGATGTCTTCACATGAAAAAAACAAATGAAATTCTGTATCAATAGTAGAACTATATGAGAGCAAGGTAGGGAGGGTTCTCTAAATTAGCATGTACCTAATTTATACATATATTCAACCATCCTATAAATTCATTTAAGAATGGGGATTGCCCTTGACAAGTATTTAGAAAGAGTTACATAGGCATAATCTTCAGAGGCTCCATGAGTCTACTAGGGCTGGGTGAGGAAGACAGGAGGAAATACTTAATGCACAACACAGTATATTTTTATAATAGTGTTAAAGATCATGATTTACAAAGTTATCAAGATTGCATTTTACTCATACAATAATGCATCAACTCTCTCTCCACCAGTATCAACCTCCCTCCACCAGTGTTCCCGGATTCTCTCTCAACCCCCAACCCTGCTTCCATCCCCACCTGTCGTCTTGACAGGCACATTACACAGTTTCAGAGGTGGCTGTTTAGGGTCCATGTTTTCACGACACAACAACTTTTTATTTCACTGTAACACTTCGTATCCCACTGTATCGATGATCACGGAGTTCATCATGATTTGCTCCGCTGCAAACCAGTGCATCTCCATATGTCCTTCTTATAGTTGCTTTTAGGTCATGTACTATATTCTTACTGGTATCTGGCATATCAAATACCACGGTTGCCAGGCTCTGCGTGGTGGCACTCTTATCATCTCAAAATCCACATTTATTGATGGACCACCTTCCTCTTTGACTTTTTTTTTTTTTTTTGGCGTTTTTCTTTCCGCCCCCCCCCCCTTTCCTCCACCAATGTTCTTTGGTGCTTAGAAGGTGGAAGAGTCCCACTACTAATTCTCAGCCCAACCAGGTCAGAGAATTCAGTGCAGTTCTCCAGATGTCAAGCTGCAAAAGATCCAGTTGTTCCAGGGCTAACAAAGACAACCCTAGTGATACTTGGAGTTTCCAGGGCTCTATCATGGATGCTTACAGCATTGTTGTAGTGCTGGAGGACGAGTTGAGCTTTGCCTAGGACTTGATCCAGTAGCTTTACACTCCTCAACCCTCCAAAGGACAATATCTAACCTGGGGAAAGCTCCAAGGAAATTAAGTTGGATGATGTATTGAACATTACAGGGCATTCAAAACTCCTTCAGGTAGAGTCCTCCCAAACAGGTGCTCTCAGCAGAGGTTGTGGACAGATGTCCCAGTAAAATGGAAAAAAAAAATCTGTGACTGTGAGGAAAGGAAATGTGGCAAAAACTAGACAATAGAGAATACTCAATACCTGAGGTTCCACCTGCCATAAAAATGTAAGAACTTCATGGAGGTTAGAAGATATTCCCTATTCACTTGCCTGCAACTAAGCCCTCTCAATATTAAGTCAATTAAAATAAGAATGCATTTGTCAGAGACCTATTTTGTGCTATGATTATTCATGAATAGTTCTCTTGTTATCTTTTGCTTCCCAAGTTTTCCTTATACATCTTTCTACTACATAATCATAGCTTAATGACTAGATATGATCTGAACTGCAAACTACTATAAATGTTTACATTGTACCAGCCATTTGCTAGTCCTAAAATAGTCTGAACTTTTCCAGAAAGTCCTTACTTTAATTTGTGGTTGTAACTAGATACTTACCCTTTTCTTTGTTAAATTCTACGTGTGGTAAATTTTAATTATTTTATTTGAGAAAGGGCTCAGAGTAGTACCAGGGGGACTAGAAGCTAATCCTGATTCTCAGCTTAAGCATTCAAGTTTCATTCTTGCCATGGGATACTTTTTTGGGACCAGTGGTGAAAGAGGCCATCAGAGGAAGCTTGTAAGGACTAGCATTCACCAAGGTCTTACCTAGCAGTGCTCAGAGGCCTTGAACATGGGATCCTATAGGTGCAAGATATGTAAATGACCTTGGAGCTATTTGCCTTATTCCTAAAGGCTGACTCAAATTCAACATCCTTCCTTTGACACATGAAGGAATCAAGTGACTTTACTCTAGATTCTCACAGTAGGGGCATAATGCTATAGCTGTGATCTGTCAAGATATTTTCTTTGTCTAGGAGAATTATGAGGCAACAAACACAAAAATATATTGGAACTAACCCTTATATGATTGGCTTACCTGCTCTGTTGTGTTTCAATCCCAAGAATACTTCTGAAATAATCTTTTGGAGGATGGACAATATGTGGAAAGGGGCTGAGACATCTCTGTCATCTAGGTCAAACCAGCCATCTCAGTAAATTGCCAAATCACCACTGCTTATTTAAGTACATTCAATAAAGATCATTCATGATGCTTCAACAGCCACAGTGGCATGTTTTTCTAGGTGAAACACTAGGTGAAACAGATTATCTGGTCCTTTGGTAAGCGGTACTTAGTACAGTTAATGAAACTCAATATAAATGCTTTTTGCTGCTATAGTTGTTAGTTGTTAAAGTTTTTTCTGGTTTAAAAAATATAACAATTTTTATAGAACACACATTGTGATAGTTTCTGTTTTCCAAGACAACTACAAGCCTCGGTGATAAGCTAAAGAACTGATATGATGACTCTGTACATTAAAAGCTATCACCTCTTTAGGAGTTATTTAATTATTAAGTATGTTTTAAATGTTCTGTTGTCTGGTATATGCTACAGGGAATATTGCCCGTATTGTTATTAGCCAAATAGGGAAGTAAATTGTCTTGTACAAACTGTAGGGAATATTGCCAATACATTGATATTAGCTAAGTAGAGAAGTAAATTGCAGGCGGCACAGTAAAGAAAAACATTCAAAATATAAACATGAAGAAACTCCTAGAACTAAGAAATGGTGTGGAGTTTGTTTTACATCAAGATTTACTCATGAAGGAAATTCCATTGACTATTTAATTAATTAATTATTTTTTTTGTGAGTCACACCCGGCAGTGCTCAGGGGTTACTCCTGGCTCTGTACTCCGTAGTTACTCCTGGCGTTGTTCAGGGGACCATACGGGGATGCCGGGGATTGAACCCAGTTCGCTCACATGCTATGCAAACACCCGACCTGCTGTACTATCTCTCTTGCCCTTCCATTTCACTATTTTAAATGAGATTGCTCTTAACATAAAGCTCCAGTTTTATATGGAAATCTTTACAGCATGCTTATTCCAGCAGGTGAAAACAATGAGCCAAAGCCATGTCGTAGAAAGAAAGAATGAAGGTTCTAACTATGCAAAAGCTAAATGTAGCTTTCATTTAAATGAATGATAGTTCCTTATATTATTTATTATTTGACAATTTTCCCCCTCCACTTTCTATAAGACAGTTTACACAGACATGAGTGCCAAGTCTAAAAGAAAGTTTCTCCCTTTTTTGCCTTTTTAATCTTCCAGGGTATTACTTCCAGCAATCTGATTTTCCAGTAACTCAAGGACTTTGAAGTTGAGAGCTTTCTGTGTTTTAAAGGGAATCTAATTTCAATCTTCAAGGAGATCTCAGCACAGATGCTGTCATCTGCTCTAGCCCAACCCTATTTTTTTGCAGTCAGATGAAACCTACCTCTTCAAATGATGATTTCTCCTATTCCCACAGGTGCAGAGACATTTCTGTGAGAATCAGATTACTGATAGCAAGCAGGAAACGCAACTCAAAGTCATATTCCAGAAATGGGGGCTGCCTTTCCTCATCTTCAAGATCCAGTCAGGGGCTTGAGGGGTGGGCAGGAAGCAGCTGGCCAGCCAGACTCCCAGAGTCAGAACACTGTCTCCTCCAAAACCTGGTTCTTGATTATGGAAGGCAATTTTCTCTCTCAGCATTCAGCTCAGACACCCAGCCCAATTCTTACATATGCTAATCCCTGGTTAGATTTCCTAAACAAAAAAGAAGTCCTGAATCTTTGGGTATTTAAACTTCTCTCTAAATATAGGAATGTGTTGCAGTTGATTTTGTATTTAGGTAGGAGAAAGTTGGGACTAAAATGAAGTTTCCAATATTGGTGACAATTTACATACAAATAGAAATATGCAGCTATGTTCCTGAAATCCACATAATATTGTCAACCAAACTTATGGCAGTTTAAAAAAATATTTCAGCAATATTATTTTTCAAAAGAAAGAAAGCAACTTTCTAGATAGAACTTGGTTTTTAGAACATTCCTAAGTGATCTGTAACTGTCTTTATAGCAACAATGTTACAGAATGCTATAGAATGTCATAGCAAGGAACTTTCAAAGGAACAGAGTCAATGTTCTCAAATGTTATGAGGAAGAAATCATGAACATAATTTAAGCTGGTAGAGGATAAAAGTTCTCTAAACTAATTTTAATTTTGACAACAAGTTCTGCTTTAGAAATCTTTAGCTTTTACTTTAACACTCAGTCACTACAAATAAACGAGAACACACGCTGACTTGCGCAGACGCTGCTTCATCCCTACAATGAAGCTGTATCATAGAATTCCCAAGAGCCCAGTGTCATTTTTAGATGCGGTAAGATAAATGTCCTTGCCTTTATAGCTTGTGTTAACAATTGTGGAAAGCTACTACAGAATCGCAAGCTTTATAGTGTGATGATCCTTATCATTTTTACTACAAAGTCTATCAATAATTGTAGATATACAACAAATATTTCCTGAGCACCTATTATATAGAAAAATTTATACCAGATGTTGATATGCAGGAATAAGAAAAAATGGAAAGTACCATATTTATGATTTTCCTTGAGACTGTAGCTGTTTCAACGGGGCTTTACAGAGTACTAAGAAAACTAAGAAATAAACCACAGCAAATATTGAAATGAATTTGGATAAATTGAATATTAATCTAAGGGATCCCATAAGAGTCTTGGTGCTCTGATAAATAGCTAAAATACTTCTATAGTGACCACTTTATCTGTAACTTTTATCCTAAAGAACCAACTTAAGCCTTGTTAAAAATTCCTCTGAATGCTAAATATATCTTTTAAAAACAAAGCAATGCAAAACTAAAACCAGATAACGATAGATGTGAATTCCCAAAACTCAGAGCAGCTTGTAAAAAAGGCCATGTCTCAACTTCAGAACACATTAATAGAATCATAGAATAAATGAACAGTATTTTTTCTTAGACATCAGTTTATAAACCTGATATGTTGATTTTTTTCATAATTTTCCCATCATGAAATGTGATAGGGCTTTACCAGGTCTGGATTTATTTTAATTCTGGGTTGGTGTTTCTTAGGATACCAGTCTCTATAGATCCTCTTGAAAACACTGTGCAATGAGTACTGATAACCAAGATATGTGAATGGACCATACAGAATTAATGATATGCAATTGCTTTATACTTAAAAAAGAAATAATTAATGTATTCTCAACTTAGTATAATATACCAAGATTTTTAGGGAAATTGAAATTAAACTTGCATTGTCAGAATCATTTCTGTGGTTATCACCAACTAACAATGAAATGTCTTGCTGATGAAGAAGCTGAGTTTATAAATTTATTTGATATCAGTTAATTGAAATGTAGACATTATAATATGTGCTATTGTGTATACTATAAGAGAACAAAGTTTAAAGATCCAAATCAGAAAATTACCTACATAAATGTGTCCCAGAAAATTTAGTTGGAACAACCAGTACCCCAATATTTTTATTTTTTCTTTTTTGGGTCACACCCAGCAAATGCTCAGGAGTTACCCCTGGCTCTGCACTCAAGACTTACTCCTGGCGCTGCCCAAGGGACCATATAGGATGCCAGGGATTGAACCCGTGTCAGTCACCTGCTAAGTAAACACATTACCTACTGTGCTAGCTCTCTGGCCTCACCCCAATTTTTATGGATGAAGAGAATGAAATTTAGAAGCAATGTGTCAGTTTTCTTTCCTATCTACACTTGAAAGTGATATAGCTTTGTTCATCTGAGGTAAAAAAAAAATTGAATTCAAGCAATGATCATGAGTATCAAGAACAATCACATGTCATGATTATTGAGAGATCAGTGGAGTCCATGATAATTTTTCAAGTAGATTGCAGGTTAATAAAAACAAGAATATTAGACCCCCCACCTCCCAAAGGTGTCCATGACCCAGTGTTTGAAAGCAGAAAATGTATTTATTTACTCTTATAGAAAGAACTTTACAAAAATGATTGAGGTAAGCATTTTGAAATGGGAAAATTAACCATAGTCCCAATTTAATCACAGATGCCCTAAGTAAAAATTAGGGGTGAAAGAGGATCATATATAGGAGGGTTTGGTTAAATTTCGCCCATACTGTTACCTTGTGCTGTGAGAGGTCAAATGCAGCAGAAACTTATGTGTCACATCTGAGTCACATTCTTCACCTTTGTGACAGCTAAGGAAAGACAAAAAATGACACATGAAAGAGTAGGAAAGAAAAAGAAACGCCAGAAGGTCTCCAGAAGTTGTAAAGAGGAATGAAATAGATTTTCTTCCAGAGTCTCCAAAGGAGCTTTGAGAGAATATTTTGATTTTCACCCAGACAAACAAAGCTCTCATTTCTGATCTTTAGATCTATAACCTCATAGACATGTATTGCTTTGAACTAGTAAGGGTGAGTTCCTTAGTTATAGTGGAGGGCATATGTCCCTTAGACCAGAAGGACAGGAATAAATTACAAAGTGCTTTAATAAACTCTAAAAAGTGATAGTAGTCTGTACCTTACAGTGACAGAGGTAACAAAAGAGATAAAGGTTAATATGAGATACAAGGAAATAAATATCAATAGAAAGAAAATCTAAAGCATAGTTTATAGCAAATGATGACTTTAAGTTGTAAATTCTTTCTTTCTAAATGCTTTATATGGTACAACATGTAAAGAAAGAGCTGGTATTTGTGGACTCACTGACATGGATTCCAGAAAGCCTTTATAATTCTCAAATTGCTGGCCAAGTTT